>JAJJWW010004562.1:0-67863 GCA_023531295.1 Papaver armeniacum
AATAAAATTAAAAGCATTAAGAGTAAATCATGCAGAAAAGCTCCTCTGGAGGAAAATCACATCACCAATTAACAAATGATTCTTGTTTTTATTGGAGTTGCTTTTAATTAATTAAACAATTAAACTAGACTGTGGTATCTAGAAAATCTAACAATATGGGTCTGCTATGTAGAAATTTAAGATCTACAAATTTACAGGCACCATATTTCAGGCTCAACAATATAAAGACAATATGGGTGTGCATTTCACTGATTCATGCCTTCTGTGGACATTTGTTTTGTTTGCACAAGCAAAATACACACCTTTGGAAAGCTCCGTAATATACAGTTAACTCCTCCGTAGTCCATATACGAATAACTCTGTGCTTATACACAACCATTCCTATAGAGAGGTTATTCTTGATTAAAGGTTACCTTATTAAAATTAAAATAATACACAGCCTAGATAAGAGAAAAACATACAACAATCCCTTTCTCCTATTTACATGTATCTAGAAATACACAAAGCCATTTTAACTTTTCTAGTGATTTCCAATCATCTAAATGCGGAAGACAAAAGGACTGTATTAGATCATTTCTCATTGACGTCGGTGTGTTGCTATCTAAACATACTATTGAGATTCATTCAAGACAAAATTAAACACACACTATTTCACCACTACTACTACTACATCATTATGAATTCCTACATAATTAGCATTCAGTTACTTTAGAGTCGATGGCAAATACAGTCTACGCAAATTAAGATTGAAAATTAGGTTTGTATGATTGTAAATACACGGCATATAATACGTGACTACCAGACAGAAGTGAAACAATAAATTTACCTTGAGAGATACCTGTTTCCAAAATTCATCTTCCACCAACCACCTCTCAATTTGTTCTAGTGTTTGAAATTCCACAATCAATACAGGTAGCCCTGCAGATTCAATACGACAGAGAAACAATTCAATAATCAACCTACCTATGCCAATATTTAATCTTGAATGTCAATAGAAACTATGTAGAAAAATTCACCAAGGCCTAAAGCATGAGAAAATTGACAAAAGAATCTTTCTAAAACCCTAGACATTCATAAAGTTAAAAATCGAGCTGAATCAAATGAGAAGAAGAATTTTACAGAAATCCACAGAACAACTTACAGAGAATTAGTAGAATCATGGATTCCTCCTCTCATCAGATTGAATATCAGCTGTTTCTGAAATTTAACATCTGATTGTATAAGATTTTTAGATTTGACAAGGCCCTATTTAATAGAAACAGTCACGAGAATTAACTTAATCTGCTCCAATTAAATCGAAATGGCGGATATAAAAACAGATCAGACCCACAAAAACGAAGAGAAATTGTGATTAAATCTGAGCAGATTCAGATATTTCTCATTTGCAGAGCTTCAGAGAGTGAACGAGGGAGAGAGAGATTTTGTTGAGAAAAATGAAATAAACAATTATTTTGAGACTTGTTTGGCAACATTGCCAACTAAAATAGAGCCAAATTACCACTCTGCTGGACCATATGAGGGTCGTGCGGTCAGAAAAAGAGCTCAAGTTCTGTTACACTTGCGGCAGCATCTGAAGAATCCATAATTCAAGCTTAATTTCTGCAGAATGTGCATTCATTAACAGAGTTCTGCAGCTTCTGCTTGCAGAGTCAAATTGAATGTCTAGGCTATATGATATTTGCAGAATTCTGCAGCTTCTGCTTTTGATGTCAGATTCAAAAAAAAAACAAAAAAAAAAATTCACTGCATATGATCTACATTTGATAATTAACAAATATTGACATGACATAACCAAAGCTAGTGGAACAAATTGGATTTCATTAACAGGGATATAGCAAATGTTCAGGAGTAACATACAATATAAAGAAATGTAAATTGAGCAATTTGATCTAAAGAACTGCATGCCACACAGTAAAATGCACGAAAGTGTACAACCACAGGGCATACCTTTCATTACACCTCCCAATTCTTTGCAGCCAGAACAACCTGATTTAAAGCTCAATTATTTTTCTTAGCACCATTGTATTGATCAACTCTAGGCTGGACATATCTATGTTTTAAAAAGAGGCTACCCCAGTACGCAGAACGAACAATTTCAACAAACAATGGTAACTGCAACAGTACAAATAGTAAGACAGGAACACAACTAAATAATGCCATAGGAATTGGTGCCCAGACACACCTATCTTCAAGCACAATGGACAGTGATGCACTGAAAGCTACCAATATGGTAGCCATGGATATGAATAAGGTTCCAAGACCTATAACGAGTTTTCGTGGAAGGGACGTGTGGAATTCTTCTTCTGCATATCTTGACGTGTATAAAGCTAAAAACATAAGCACTGACGTGATTGAAGAAAATAGAGCTAATGCATCTGCCACCGCGAATACCATAAATGATGTCGTTTCCAAGAAAACTGGGGTGCCGTTTTTGCTGCTATTACTATCACTAACATTACCTCCAGGGATGGTAAAAGCAGCTGCGAATGCTACAGTAGCGATGAGAGCAGCTACTAACATGCAAGATCCAGATGTATCCTTCATCCATTTCTCGCCTTTCACCACTAAATCTTTATGTTCCTCTGTAAATATAGATTGAGCTGTATCTCCATTTCTGTTTGGTCTGAATCTTTTATTCTTGAGTAGGATACTTTCCAAACCCTAAAGAAAAATAAGAAGAAAAAAAAAATTACCTTCAAATTAAAGTATTTCAGGAGAAATTTACATGATCATGAATAAATGTTTTGTCTTCTTCGATGAGATTCAAATACCATACTTACATTGAACCACTGTAATTCACGTTGCATCTGTAGAGCTGCACCAGAAACCAAATTGAGTTTAGCCAAAGGCGCTAACTTTGCAGCATAGTGCAAGAGAGTGTTGTAACTTTTATCTTCTTTAGAATATAGTCTTATTTTTTCCCCCATAATATCAGCGGTTTCAAATAAGTAATTCAAAATGGTATCATTTCGTTCTTGAACAGCCATCTGTGCCATTGTTAGTCCTCCCATTTCCTGGCAAATTAGGTAATTAAATTTCTCAAGGGTCGCCACTATAACCTCCGTGTATCCATGCTTTATAGCCATCTTTATGACGGTAGAACTGTCAAAAAACTCCGCTATCTCTTTCCTGTTCATTGTTTTGCTGAGTTGTTCCAACATATTTAGCACCATCGTGAGGGCCTGCTTATCCAACAACTTTTGCTTGTACAATTGTTTGAAATGAGGCACTGGTAACAATCAAAATCAAGTCAACATTAAATTAGAGCCTACATTTGTAATCTTAAAATCATACTGTTGGTTTAACTAGAGGGTCTAAGTAGCATAGTATTAATGTATGGTAATTCTTCGGTCACTAAACCACTTGAACTTTCTAAAGAGAGGTTTAAACAAATTAAGCAACCAATGTAGTCCCAAGGGAAAGAAAAACCTCGCATTAGGTAAGGCATGAAGAGGATTGAAATGGACTTGATAATTGACGAGTCTTTACTAGTCGATAAGGGGACTTTTGAGCCCTCTGAAAGATGATCTTCATTTTCTTTGATGCCTCTTGAGCTCTTTGAAGAGTTCCCTGCATCCTCAATATCGGCCCTCATTATGCTCGGTGAAGGGTTCTCTTCGTCTGATTCAGTGCCCTCATCTATTTCCCAAGAGTTTTTATCATCTAATTGGATGTCATTGCAATGTGCAGCATCAATGTCCACTTGAATTACTGGAACACATACCCACACATGTAGATGAATATTACATATTTGCTTTAAGATAAATAAATACGTCAGAAATAGAAGCATATACAGAAGTAATATTCATGAGTATGTAATGACTTTGTTCCTGCAGTGTAAATTTTAATTAAGGGAACTAACTAACTAACATGAATAAATGCAACTTTGCCACCATGTTAGCTTAGCTCCACTTAAGAATGTTGACGGCTTCTCGAGAAGTACTTCAAGCCCATATTGCTTAGACCACTTCGACTTCGTACTAACCAATCCTGGAAATCGACGGACAAGAGACGACGCTATATCTACAAGTAAAATGTGTAGTTTTAAGTAAATACAAGTCCAATGAATCTTCTTACCTAGGAAAGACTAAAATTCATATCATAAAAGGGTGCTAAGATGGCACCTGGAAAGCACGTAATAATAGGTTGTGTGCCGTATAACTGTATTTATAAACTAATTCTTAACTAAGCTACCTATTATGGGAAACCCATATAACTGATTTGGGATACGTACCGTAAAACTCGTGATCAATTGCATCACACAACAGGCTAGCACCATCATGACCCAAGAATGGACTTGGGTCCTCGTCTCTAGTTACAGAGTAAAGGTAATCAACTATCCGTTTCTGTGCACCTGTAGTGTACAGAAGAGCAAAAGCCAGGGGTACCCGTCCATCTCGATTGCATATCTGAGTCAACTTCTGGTTCTTTTTAACCATCATCTCAGCAGCTTTAAGGTTTCCATACTGGATAGCTAAGTGAAGTGCCGTAAAATTGGAATTTTTTATTTTATATTCCAGTACTTCAGGTGGCATGAGCCTCACAATCTCCTCTATAAATACAACATGATTCTTTCTTACAGCAATACAAAGCGGTGTTTCTAGTTCTTCTGTTATCACTTCTCGAATTGCTTGTGGATCGTTTTGGAGAAACTTACTAGCTTTTTCCCAATCACCATCAGATGCTGCATTGTACAGCTCGTTATATCCATCCAAAACATACTTTTTACTCATCATCTTATCACCCTCTAATCAATTCAAACATACATGAGCAACATAACAATAAAGTTCAGAAAAAAAAAATTCAGTACACTAAAGCTGACGTAAAATAATCTTCATGTCAAAATGTTGTTATACTTATCAGAATAAAATCAACTTACTAGATTTAAAGTTCCGCTTCATGGTCGTATTATTTCCTGTGAAATCACAAAGTTGATGTTCAAATGGCGGCTGCTGATATTGTTCATCATAATTATTCTCAGGTAACGCATGTGTGATCTCCTCAAGCACTACCAATGGTGTCTCTTTCACGTTTTCTGAAACTTTAGCTGTAGCATTACTACTGTTGTCGGTATCTTCTTCTGGTGTCAATACTGTTGTTGGTGACAACATACAAGGCTGATCAGATTCAGATCACAGATATAGAAACTAATTCAACAAAATTAAATGGCCAACACATAAATATCAAATACCTTGCGGCTTAAGAGAGTAGGAGGATGATGGGTTTCGTAAAGCTTTATGATTATCCGTCTTATAATGATTACCTGTGTTACCAATGCTTTGTAAAACATCTAATATCTGGTTTTGAGTACTCAATTGGGAGCATTGAGATTCAACTAATACTTTAAGTAACGTCTTAATCTCTATCATTACTTGGTGAGACTGATAATCACCATAACCTGATTCTCTAGCATACATGTTGGTAGAGATAGCGGGAAAGATAGATAGAGAGTGTGAGTGAGTGAAAATCTGGTTGGCAGAATTATGTGACATTCCCCATTTATACAGAAACTGCCACCGTCAAAAGAGTACTCTAAAAGTTTTCCTCATTTTCTTTGACATAGTCAATGAATTAACCTTGGTATGGAAGTTATGCATGAACATAATGCTCACGGCCTCGTCCGAACCTAGCTTTTTTCATTCATGACTTCTTATATTTTGTTTCACATTACACACAGATAAATAAATCTAACAATAGAAACTTCTACCAGTGCTTGTTGTTTTTATTGTTACATGGCATAGATTTCCTTTCAAAGACGTGCGAAACACATGACTACCAACCAAAAAATAAAGTAACAACACCTAGAAACAGAAACACTATGATACAGAGGTAGAGATGGTTTACGCCATCACTTCACCCACCATCCACAGATTAAACTGTAAATTTTTCAGGAGCGGAGTTCTGAACTTCAGATTCAAGCTAAGCATCGAGTGTCTAACCAATTAAATTATTCACAGTTGGTTTAGTTACTCTTGAATAAATTAAAAAAGAAGGCATAATTATTAAGTGAATTATGTATAGAAGCTTCATCCTTGGTCGGTGACGGAAAGTCTGGTGACTAATTCCCAAATCAGTCTTACTTTTGTTGCAGTTGCTTTTCACTAATTACAGCAATGAAACTAGACTTTGGTTGCAACCTAAAAGAGAAGCTTTATTATAAAGGAAGAGAAAAAAGCAGAACAAGGAACCAAACTAAGAAGTATATTGAGAGTTTAAGAACAACCAAGCTTTAATTCTCCCTCCTATAATTATTATTACCTGCAGTAGCAACGCTTTTTAATATCTCTAATATCTGGTTTTGAGTATTTAATTGAGAGTTTAAGAGCTTAGACTGAGATTCAACTAGTTTAGCTTGAGATTCAACAAGAACTTTAAGTAACATTTTAATCTCTATCATTTCTTGCTGAGATCGATGATCACAATCACCTGATTCTCTAGCAGACATGATGAGAGACAGAGAGAGAAGAGTGGGAGTAGACGAAGTAGGTGAAATTGTTTGTTTGTTTTTGTTGGTTTAATTATTTGCTTAGTAGATAAGATTAACAAAATTATAGTAGGTGAACTGTGCAGAAAAGTTCCTCTGGAAGAAAATTCCATCACTAATTAACAAATGATTCTTATTTATAAGATTGGAGTTGGTTTTGATTAATTAAAACAATAAAACAAGACTATGGTTTGGGTCTAAGATTGAAAAATACATAAGTAGCATTCAGTTACTTTGTAGTGTGTGTGTGTGAGTGACACCTCAATAGCAAATCAAGATTGAAAAATTTAGGTTTACATCATTGTAAATACACACCTGACCACCAGAGAGCAGCAAAACAACAAATTTACCTCAAGAGTCAAGAGATAACTTTCAAAATCCATCTATTTGTTTTCTGGAGTTTAAAATTCCACAATCTTGTCTAGGCTACAGGTAGACCTGCAAATTCAGTCAAACAGAGAATCAATTGATTAATCAACCTACATAAAATCTTTAATCTCATAAATAAACACTAAAACCCTAGATATTTATAAAGGAAAGAATTGAGCTGAATCCAAGATGAAAATAAAAAGATACAATACAACTTACAAAGAGAATCAGATGAATCATGGAATTTTGCTCCTCTGATTAGATTTAATCTCAGCTGTTTTTTGAAATTTAAAATCTGATTGAATAAGATTTTTAGATTCGAGAAGGCCGACCTGCTGTAGAAGAAGAAACAGTGATGATAATTAACTGAATCTGCTCCATTAAAATCGCAAACTCGGGTAAAAACGAAGAGAAACACCATTGAAATTGTAATTAAAATGGAACAGATTAAGATTTTCTCGTTTGCAGAGCTTCAGAGAGTGAGTGAAGGATTTTTGTTAAGATTTTGAAATTTTTGAGAAAAATGAAATAATCGACTTAGGTAAGACTTGTTTGGCAACATTGCCATTTCGTGGTGGGGAGACCCTGGTTTTATATCCAGATTCGGAGTGGTGAATTTTTTTGGCCCCACAATAGATCAACGACTGAATGCGGGTAATCAGTACCCGCGCGACACTTGAGCTGTTTTGATTTCCTTAAGTGTCAGACTTTTGGGGTCTTTCTAGCATTTTTGATCTACATTAGAGCCAATTTACTACGAGCACTGTTATCCCGCACGACTTTGCGGTCTCTAAACCATTATTAGATCATTATGTCCCACATTTAAAACACAGATTTGGAAGTTTTAACCCGTTTACGAAAAATGATGGGTTCTGAACTGAATACGAATCCAACCATTTATTTAATTATCCAACGTCTTAGAAGCCGTTTGAGCGGGACAACATTTGTCTACTATGTTGGCAACATCTTGTATAGATCTGACACGGAATCTGACATCTGACTAGCTATGAGTAAGATGTCAAACCGTTTCGTTTTATTTTTCTGATGTCTGGTACGAGGTCTAACACGGCTCATACCTTCGACGTTTTAAAAAAATAAAAAATTGGCTACTCTACTATTCAAAAGTATATGAGTCAGATTTGAAGTGATTCAGACGGAGTCAGTTCAGTCACAAAAACAGATATGTCCAACAAAATTTCTATTAATAGTTCCATTTTGAAGCACTTGGTATCACAAGCAAGAACCCTTTACACTTGGTATACAAAATTTCAATTAATAGTATTCTGCAGCTTTTGCTTTTGATGTCAGATCAAAATTTCTTCACTGAACTAAATAATTATAGCCCAGGAACTAATAAGGCTCCAGCAATCCGACAATAGAATCTACCATTTGATGAGTCGAATAAACAACTATTGACACGGCATAAACAAAGCTAGTGTAACAAATTGGATTTCATTAACAGGGATATAGCAATTGCAAATGTTCAGTATCAAGAAATATAAACTGAGCAAAATGCACCAAAGTTGATGAACACTGAGCATACATTTCATTACACCTCCCAATTCTTTGCAGCCAGAACAACCTGATTTAAAGCTCAATTATCTTTCTTAGTACCATTGTATTGATCAACACTAGGCTGGACATATCTATGTTTTGAAAAGAGGCTACCC
This sequence comes from Papaver armeniacum, assembly GCA_023531295.1. Lineage (NCBI taxonomy): Eukaryota > Viridiplantae > Streptophyta > Magnoliopsida > Ranunculales > Papaveraceae > Papaver > Papaver armeniacum. The sequence goes on from JAJJWW010004562.1 coordinate 8,524, forward strand.
CAGTACGCAGAACGAACAATTTCAACAAACAGTGGTAACTGCAACAGTACAAATAGCAATACAGGAACACAACTAAATAACGCCAAAGGAATTGGTGCCCAGACACACCTATCTTCAAGCGCAATGGACAGTGCTGCACTAAAAGCTACCAATATGGTAGCCATCGATATGAATAAAGTTCCAAGACCTATAACAAGTTTTCGTGGAAGGGACGTGAGGAATTCTTCTTCTGCATATCTTGAAGTATACAAAGCTAAAAACATAAGCACTGACGTGATTGAAGAGAATAGAGCTAATGCATCAGCCACAACGAATACGATAAATGATGTAGTTCCCAAGAAAACTGGAGTGCCGTTTTTGCCGCTATTACTATCACTTATATTACCTCCAGGGATGGTAAAAGCAGCTGCGAATGCTACAGTAGCAATGAGGGTAGCTACTACCATGCAAGATCCAGATGTATCCTTCATCCATTTCTCGCCTTTCACCACTAAATCTTTATGTTCCTCTGTAAATATTGACTGAGCTGTATCTCCATCTATGTTTGGGCTGAACCTTTTTTTCTTGAGTAGAATACTTTCCACACCCTGAAGATAAAAAGAAATTACCATAAAAAATAAAGTTTCAGGATTATGAGACATTTAGAATCAAACTTTAATTGCCCTTACTTTCCACACACTTTATATGAAACAATGTCTCGTATTCTTTGGTGAGATTCAAATACCATTACTTACCTTGAACCACTGTAATTCGCGTTGCATCTGCAGAGCTGCACCAGAAACCAAATTGAGTTTAGCCAAAGGCGCTAATTTTGCAGCATAGTGCAAGAGAGTGTTGTAGCTTTTATCTTCTTTAGAATATAGACTCAATTTTTCCCCCATAATATCAGCGGTTTCGGATAAGTAATTAAAAATGGTATCATCTCGTTCTTGAGCAGCCATTTGCATCATTGTTAGTCCTCCCACTTCCTGCCAAATTAGGTAATCCAATTTTTCAAGGGTTGCCTCTATAAACTCTGTGGACCCATGCTTTATAGCTATCTTGATGGCGGTAGAACTGTTAAAAAACTCTGCTATCTCTTTCCTGTTCATTGCTTCTTTGAGTTGTCCTAACATATTTTTGACCAATGCGAGGGCCTGTTTATGCATCAATTTCTGGTTGTACAATTGTTTGATTTGAGGCACTGAGCAGTGAGCACAATCAAAATCAAGTCATCATTCAATTAAATCCAACATTTATGATTTTTAAATAAGATTGTTGGCTAACTAAAGGGCCTAACTAGCATCGGATAAATATATGTTACTTCAGTCACTAAATCACTTGAAAACTATAAAGAAAGGTTTAAACACATTAAGCTACCAATGTTATCCCAACGGAAAGAAATACCTCGCATTAGGTAAGGCATGAAGATGATTGGGACGGACTTGATTATTGATGGGTCTTTGGTAGTTGATAAGGGGACTTTATAGCCCACTGAAAGATGATCTTCATCTCCTATGATGCCTTCTGAGCTCTTTGAAGTGTTCTCTGCATCCTCAATATTGGCCCTTATGCTTTGTGAAGGGTTCTCTTCGTCTGATATGGTGCTCTCTGAACACTTACCATTTTCTCTTTTGTTCCCTACATCTATTCCCCAAGGGTTTTTGTCATTTACTTGGCTGTCATAGCCATGTGCAGCATCCATGTCCAATTGAATTACTGGAACACATACCCAAATATGTATTTAGATGAATATTGAGCATTTGCATTCAGATAAATGAAAAGGGAAAAAATAAAAGTATATATTTATGAGTAACTAATGATTTTGTTCCTGCAATGTAAATTTAATAAACACAACCAACTAACTAACATGAATAAATGCAACGCTGCCACCATGTTAGCTTAGCTCCGCTTAAGAATGTAGACGGCTTCCCAACAAGTATATCGAATCCATATTGCTTAGACCGCTTCGACTTCGTACTAACCAATCCTGGAAATCTGCGGACAAGAGACGACGCTATATCTACAAGTACGATGTTCAGTTCTAAATAAATACAAGTCCAACAAAAAAATTATCTTGGAAAGCTTATAACTTCATATCATATAAGGGTGATAAGATAGCATCTGGAAAGCACGTAGTAAAAGGTTGGGTGCCATAAATCAATTTGTGTATCTATAAAATAATTCTTAAACAAGCTACCTATAATAGAATACACATGTAATTAGCTTTGCATACGTACCGTAAAACTCTTGATTAATTGCATCACACAATAGGCTAGCACCATCATGACCCAAGAATGGACTTGGGTCCTCATCATTAGTTACAGAGTAAAGGTACTCAACTATCTCTTTCTGTGCACCTGTAGTATACGCAAGAGCATAAGCGAGGGGTACCCGTCCATCGCTATTGCGTAGCTGAGTTAACTTCTGGTTCATCTTAACCATCATCTCAGCTGCTTTAAGGTTTCCATACTTGATAGCTAGGTGAAGTGCTGTAAACTCAGAATTTTTTTTCTTAAATTCCAGTACTTCTGGTGGCATGAGTCTGATAATCTCCTCTATAAACACCAAGTGATTCTTGCTTATAGCTATATGCAGCGGTGTTTCTAGTTCTTCTGTGATCACTTCTCGAATCGCTTGTGGATTCTTTTTGAAAAACTTACTAGCTTTTTCCCAGTCACCATCACATGCTGCATCGTACAGCTGCTTGTATCCATCTAAAACATACTTTTTACTCATCACCTTATGACCCTCTGACCAATTCGAGCATACATGTGCAACATAACAATAAACTTCAGAAGAAAAAAAATCCAAAATAAACTAAAATCTTACGTAAAATAATCTTTGGGTCATCATGTTCTTTTCTTTATTATTAAAATGAAATCAACTTACGAGATCGAAGATTCCGCTCCATGGTCTTATGATATCCTGTGAAATCACTAAGTTGATGTTCAAATGGCGGCAGATATTGTTCTTTAGGATCATCATCAGATAACGCCTGTGTAATCTCTTCAAATACTACTGATGGTGTCATTTTCACGTTTTCTGCAACTTTAGCTGTAGCATTACTACTGTTGCCGGCATCTTCTGGTGCCACTACTGTTGTTGGTGACAACATTAAAGCTACAAGATACAAGGCTGATCAGATCACAGATACAGAAACTAATTCAACAAAATTAAATGACCAACACATATATTTCACAGACCTTGCGGCTTATGACAGTCGGAGGATGATGAGTTTCGGAAAGCTTTATGTTCATCCTTTATAAAATGGTTAGCTGAGTTACCAATGCTCTGTAGAATATCTAATATCTGGTTTTGAGTATTTAATTGGGAGCATTGAGATTCAACTAGTAATTTAAGTAATGCCTTAATCTCTATCATTTCTTGGTGAGAGTCGTGAGACTGATAATCACCATAACCTGATTCTCTAGCAGACATGGTGGTAGAGAGAGCGGGAAAGATATATAGAGAGAGTGAGAGTGAGTGAAAATCTGGTAGGCAGAATTATGTGACATTCCCTATATATACAGAAAACTGCCACCATCATAAGAGTACTCTAAAAATTTTCCTCATTTTCTTTGATATAGTCAATGAATTAACTTTGGTACGAAAGTTATGCATGAACGCAATGCCCACAGCCTACCTCCAGACCTAGCTTTTCCCATTCATGACTTGGTATCTTCGGTTTCACATGAACACAAATAAATCAATCTCACAATAGAAACTTCTAGCAGTGCTTTTTTTCTTTTCTTATTAAAGGGCATAGATTACGTTTGCAAAGACGTGAGAAAGCACATGACTACCAATCAAAAAATAAAGTAAGAATACCTAAAATAAAAACAGAAACATTATGACACAGAGGTAGAGATGGCTTACACCATCAGTTCACCCACCATCCATAAATTTAAACTGTTAATTATTCAGAAGCAGAGTTTCGAACTTCTGATTCAAACTAAGGGTCAAGTGTCTAGCCAATTAACTTGTTCACAGTTAATTTAGTTACTGTTGAATAAATAAAAAAGGCATAAGGAGTAGGTGAAATGAAATATGTATAAAAGTTCTTCCAGTCAACAATGGAAAGCCTAGTGACCAATTCACAAATTAGTCTTATTTTTCTTGCAGTTGCTTTTGACTAATTACAGCAATGAAACTAGACTTTGATAACTTATAACTTATGGGTTGCCACCCAAAAGAGATGCTTTACTAAAAAGGAAGAGAAAAAAGCAGACAAAACTAATCAAACTATTTCCAAGAAGTAAATGGAGAAGATCAGAACAAGAGAAGGAAACAAATGATGGCAGAAGGAAAAGAAAACACCGAAAGATTAGGAGAACAACATACCCAAATCAAAAATAAAGCTATCTAACAAAGATATAAGTCAGGTCTAAAGATTGCAGCCCAAAAAGCAATGATAGAAGATTTTGTGTCATTGCTGACGTTCCACCAGGATATCGTCTTTTCTGCAAATCTCTTATATAATTCAGGCCCTTGACTATTCATAAGTTTTGAAAACAGAACAAAATGAAATGATGTGCAGGCAGATGAATACCTTTTTTTTTTTTTTTTGTGCAAGAGCGAAATACATACCTCAAAAAGCTCTTTCCTATTGAGTACTATGTGAGTTATGGATACCTCTTTCCATGAGCACCTTTCTTGAGTGTATTTGAAAATTGCCCATCTTTTTTCTCATTTTACAAAATGCAAACCTATCTTGTCTGCACGAGCAAAATGCAACAAAAACTGTGCGTGAGAAAAATATTTACTTCTTAGACTGCTCAATGACGTCGGTGTTGCTATCTAAACATATTGAGGTAACTGTATGATTCATATATTCAATACAAAATTACACACACTCTACTTCAACACTACTAATATATCATGAATACTAGCATTCACTGGCCCTGCTGTGTGTCTGAGTGCGTAGCAACTACCAAATTGAAACACTACAATTTTTGTTTATATCATTGTAATGTATATCCCTATAAGACTAAAACAAAAAAACAAATTTACCTTGAGAGAGATAGCTTTCAAATCCAGTACATGTTTGAAATTCCACACTCGATTCACTTGTCTGCAAATGAGGTCACACAGAAACAATAATCAATCTACAAAATTCGTAAGCGAAATCCAGTCAGACAGAGAAATAACAATTAACCTAAATAAACCAATCTTTAATCTCAAATGTTAATGGGAACCAGTAAGTACAAATATTCAGCATGGCCTAAATCATGAGAAACTTAACAAAGATCTTAATAATGAAAAGATGAAAACCCTAGACATTCATAAAGCTAAGAATCACAGCTGAATCCAAGTAGAAAATGAGAAGAATTTTACAGACATCCACAGTACAAACTTACATAGAATTAGTAGAATCAACGAATTCCTCCTCTGATCAGATTGAATTTCAGTTGTTTTTCAAATTTAACATCGGAGAAGGCCTGCCCTAGAAGAAGAAACAGTGATGAGAGAATTAACTTAATCTGCTCTATTTAAAATCGTAATGCCGGATGAGACACTGTGATTAGAATGGAGCAGATTAAGATTTTCTCATTTGCAGAGCTTCTGAGAGTAAGGGAGGGAGAGATTTTTGCTGAGAAGATTTTGACATTTTCGAGAAAAATGAATATTTGGGTCAGTGATACCTGGGATTTTTTTATAAGACCATTTATCTTTTATTTAGGATCAGATCTGACTCATCTGACTCACACCAAATCCCCGACTTGGGTCCAGTTGAGTCAGCTAACAAAATGCCTTGATTCATGGGTTCAAACTTCAAACCATTGATTTGCATATTTTTGAGTCGGATGAGTCAAATTTGACTCAAAGAACAAATATATTGAGTCATATCTAGATAAGTCAGGTTATTTCAGTCAGATTTAAGTGGGTCAGATCCAAATAAAATCTTTTGCAGCCTGCACAACCTTTTGCATTCAAGGATCCATGGACACTCGTTGAAATATTCGCTTTTTTATTTGGATCTGACCCACTTAAATCTGACTGAAATAACCTGACTTATCTAGATATGCAATAGATTTGGAGGTTATTTCAGTCAGATTTAAGTGCCCATCTAAGAGTGTCCATGGATCCTTCCTCTTTTTATCAAATTGTTCGCTTTTTTATTTTTTTAATGTCTGACTCGGCTCATACATCTGTTGTCTGACTCGTTGGGCACATATCTACCTAGATTTAAAAGAAATTGTAACTCGCTTGATTTTCGAATCACATGTAATAAGTTAGATTTAAAGGGGTCATCAGATCAAAAGTTCACATGTAATAAGTTAGATTTAAAGGGGTCATCAGATCAAAATTTCTTCATTGAGCGTGTGTCACCGTAATACCGTCACTGGGTGATGGTACCAGTAACTTGAGTTCGAAACTCGACAACACCAAGATCTTTACAGATCAGAAAAAAGAAAAAAAGAAATCTTCATTGAACTATACAACTATAGTCTAGGAACAAAGAGGTAAACAATCAACATTAAAAGGCTCAATTCTGAGGCTTTAGCAATTCACCAATAGGATCTACCATTCGATGAAATGCACCGGCATATATTTACATGACATTAACAAACCTAGTATAACAAATTGCAAATGTTCAGGAGTAAAATACAATATCAAGAAATCAAAAATAAGCAATTTCATCAAGATACTAAATGCCGCGCAGTAAAATGCGACCAAGTGTAAAACCAAATGAGCTAGGGTGCAACTCCATTCATTACACCTCCAAATCTTTTGCAGCCTGCACAACCTTATTTAAAGCTCATTTACCTTTCCTTTTAGCATTATACTGATTGCCTGTGCGGTGGATATATCTATGTTTCGAAAAGAGACTACCCCAATAAGCAGAACGAACAATTTCAACAAATAATGGTAACTGCAACAATGCAAACAAGAACACGGGAACACAGCTGAACAGTGATATAGGAATCAATGCCCAGGAAAATCTACCTCCAAGCAACATTACCAGGGATGCACTAAAAGCTACCAATATGGTAGCCATAGATATGAACAGCGTTCCAAGACCTATAATCAGTTTTCGTGGCAGGGACTTGTAGAAATCTTCTTCTGCATATCGTGACGTGTATATAGCAAAAAACATAAGTACTGACGTGACAGAAGAGAACAGAGCTAAAGCATCTGCCACCACAAAAACCGTAAATGATGTTGTTTCCAGAAAAACTGGGGTGCCATTTTTACTGCTGTTAATATCATTAATATAACCTCCGGGGACCGTGAAAGCAGCTTGAAAGGTTACAGTAGCAATGAGGGCAGCTACTACCATGCAAGATCCAGATGTGTCCTTCATCCATTTCTCTCCTTTCTCCACCAGACCTTTATGTTCCTCGGTAAATATATGTTGGGCTGTATCTCCATCTATGTTCGTCTTGAGCCTATGTTTCTTGCGCAGAATACTTTCCACACACTAAAAAAAATGAGATACCCATCAAAACAAAGTATTGAATTAACTGAACTGAAAATTTGTTCCTACTTCCACATTCTTTATACGAAAAAATGTTCTGTAGTTGTCGATGGGATTAAAATTTGGTAACATACCTTAAACCACTGTAATTCCCGTTGCATCTGTAGAGCTGCACCAGACACCAAATTGAGTTTAGCCGAAGGCGCTAACTTTGCGGCATAGTGCAAGATAGTGCTATAACTTTTATCAGTTTTAGAAACTAGATCCATTTTAATCCCCATAACATCAGCAGCTTCACACAAGTAAATGAAAATAGTATCATTTCGTTCTTCAACAGCCATTTGAGCCATTGTTTGCCCCGACATTTCATGTGTAATTAGGTAACTGAATTTTTCAAGAGACGCCACTATAAACTCTGTGGATCCAAGCTTTATAGCCGTCTTTATGGCGGTAGAACTGTCAAAGAAATCTTTTATCTCTTTCCTGTTCATTGTTTCATCCAGTTGCCTTAACATATTTTGGACCAATGCCACAGCTTGTTTATGCATCAACTTCTTGTTATACAATTGTTCGATGTGAGGCACTAGTAACAATCAAAATCAAGTTAACAGCAAATTAGAACCTACATTTATGATTTCCAAAAGACTAATGACAACTAAACAGCCTAAGTAGCATCAGATTAATTTATGGTACATGAAACTAAATCACTTGAAAACACATAGGAAATATCTAATGATGATTTAAACAAATTAAGCTACCGAAGTTATCTCAAGGAAAAGAACAACCTCGCATTAAGTAAGGCATGAAGAAGATTGACATGAACTTGATCATTGACGAGTCTTTACTAGTTGATACAGATACTTCTGAGCTCTCCAAAAGATCCTCTTCATCTCCTTCGATGCCTTTTGAACTCTTTAAAGAGCTTCCTGCACCTTCTATTATGTTTTCCAAAGGGTTTTCTTCGTCTGATCCAGTCCTCTCTGAACACTTACCCTTTTCATTTTCTTCCCCATCATCTATTCCCCAAGGGTTCTTCTCATCTACTTGGCTGTCATGGCCACGTGCAGCATCCATGTCCACTTGAATTACTAGAACACATACCGATATATGTATTTAAATGAATAGGGAAAGAAATAGAACCAACATTCATGAGTAATTAACGACTTTGTTCCTGCAATGTAAACTTCATTAAGGTAACGAACTAACTGACATGGATTGATGCAACGTTCCCACCATGTTAGGCCAGCTCCACTTAAGAATGTAAACGGCTTCTCAACAAGTACTTCGACTCCATATTGCTTAGACCACTTCGACTTTGTACTAACCAATTCTGGAAATCGTTCGACAAGAGATGATGCTAGATCTACAAATATGACATTTAGTTTTTGGTAAATACAAGTCCAACGAAACTACTTATCTTGGAAATATTAAATTTATATCGTAGAAGGGTGCTGAGATAGCACCTGGGAAGCACATACTAACAAGTTGGTTCTCATAAATAGATTTTGTATTCACTGGTTTTTGAATACATACCGTAAAACCCTTCGCTGATTGCATCACAAAGCATGCTAGCACCACGGTGACCCGAGAATGGACTTGGGTCATCGTCTTTAGTTATAGGGTAAAGGTACTTAACCATCTCTTCTTGTGCACCTGTAGCACACACAAGAGCATATTCAAGGGGTACCAGTCCATCACCATCCTGTATCTGAGTCAACTTTTGGTTCTTCTTATACATCACCTCAGCTGCTTTTAGGTTTCCATGCATGACAGCGAAGTGAAGTGCTGTAGATTTAGTATATCTTGTTTTATATTCCAGTACTTCAGGTGGCATGCAGCTCACAATCTCCTCTATAAACACCAAGTGATTCCTGTGTGCGGCTATATGCAGCGCTGTTTCTTGTTCTTCTGTGACCACTTCCCGAATTGCTTGTGGATTATTCTCGAAAAACTTACTAGCCTTTTCCCAGTCACCATTATATGCTGCAAAGTATAGCTGCTTGTAACCATTCAAAACATACTTTTTACTCATCCCGTTCTCACCTTCTGACGAATTCGACAAAACAATAAATGTTAGAAAAAATTCCAATATATTAAACTCTAATGTAAAATATATCTGTCATCATGTTCTTTGTTTTATTAGAATGTAATCAGCTTACTATATTTAAGGTTCTGCTCCATGGTTGTATGATTTCCTGTGAATTCACCAAGTCGATGTTCAAATGGGCGCTGCTGATAGTGTAAATTACGATCATCCTCAGGTAACGCCCGTGTGATCTCCTCAAACTCTACGGATGGTGACAACATCCTAGCTACAATACACAAGACAAGGCTGATCAGATCACAGATATAGAAACTAATTCGACGACATTAAATGACGGATACATATACTTCACATACCTTGAGGCTTAGGACATTTCGATGATGATGATGATGGGTTCTGGAAAGCTTTATGATCATCCTTCTGATAATTATTACCTGAGTTACCAGTGCTTTTTAAAATATCTAATATCTGGTTTTGAGTATTTAATTGAGATTCAACTAGTACTTTCAGTAACGTTTTAATCTCTACCATTTCTTGGTGAGATTGATGATCACCATCACCTGCTTCTCTAACAGACATGGTGGTAGAGTGAGGTGGAGAGATAGAGAGTGAATGAAAATCTGGTAGGCAGAATTATGTGACATTCCCTATTTATTCTAAATCTGCCACCATCATAAGTGCACTCTCAAAGTGTTCCACATTTTCTTTGTTATAGTCAACAAATTAACTTTGGTATGGAAGTCATGCATTAACGTAATGCCCACAGCCGCCCTCCAGACCTCGATTTTCTCATTCATGACTTCTTATCTTCTGTTTCACATTAACACGAATAAATCAATCTCACAATAGAAACTTCTACCAATCACAAAATAAAGTAACAACACCTAAAAACAAAAATATTACGACACATACATAGAGGCAGCTTACTTCATCTATTAACCATCCATATATAAAATATTGTAAACTGTTCAGAAGCAGAGCCTCAAACATCTGATTTAGACTAAGGTCGGGTTCCTAACCAACTAAATTTTTCCCAGTTGTTTTACTTACTGTTGAAGAGATTAAAAAAGGCATTAAGAGTAGGTGAAATATCTCGAAAATTTCTTCCTCAAGTCAATAGCTGAAAGTCCAGATAGACTGATTCACAAATAATTCCTACTCTTGTTGGACTTACTTTTGATTAACTAAAGCAATCAAACTAGACTTTGGTTCCTAGAAGAAGTGACTTCTAACTTTTGAGTCTTCCACCCAGAAATTTAAAAATCTTATTCCCAGGCCCTTAACTATTGAAACCACACTAAATTGAAATGATATGCAGGCAGATGCTCACCTTTATTGAGTATACATGAGAAATGTATACATCTTTCCGTGAGCACCTTTCTTGAGTGTATTGGCAAGATGCACATCTTTTTTCTCTTTTGATACATGACAAAACGCACACCTTTTTTATGTGCAGGAGAAAACTGCACTCTTTTTCAAAATCGGCAAACTGTGTGTTAGAAAAATACACACCTTTTTCAAGTGCGTAATCTCCTGAAGATATACCTACCTAATAACACTCTCTAGTATCTCCTAAATGATTCTCTAGGACCCGGAGATAGATTTGGCCTTGCTTTAGTACCTCAGGTGCCACGTTCTAGAAAAAGGAGTACTTAGTTGCTCTTATCTGCCTAGCTAGAATCGCACTTCCCAGAATAAATCATCCAGAAGTTCTTTCTGGTTGGGCCTTCCCTAATCCGACTAACTTAGCAATACATCTCGTCTTATTTTCAAAACTCTCCAACATATATATACTTTTTAGACTTGTCAATGGCGTCGGTGTTGCTACCTAGACATACTGTTCTGTGATTCATTCATTCAACACAAAATTATACTTTACCAGTCCTATATCATTGCATTCAGCTACCCAAACACCAAATAAACATTGCAATTCTAGTTGGCTTATAACAATGTAACAATACACGACATAGACGAAACCAAAACAAGAAAATTACCTTGAGAGATAGCAGCTTTCAGATCCAGTCTATGTTCTAGTGTTGGAAATTTCCACTCACTTGTGTCTCCAATCTGCAAATTAGGTCACACAGAACCAGTAATCCATTTTGAAATTCATTAAGTTAAGAATCCAGAGAAATGTAAGTGGGAAATGAGAAATAATTACTGAAACCCGCAAATTAACTTACATTCTGCTGGATTCTTAACTTGAATCCAGTTTCTGCTTTGATATTTGAATCCAAGTTCACATTTTGAAATTGAATAAGATTGATTTAATCAAAACCCTAACCTAATCTGGAGCATATGGTAATGCCGGATAACAAGAGATGATGATGATGAGGCTCACGAAACCCATTACAAATTTGTTCATTAATTTTGGTTTAGAAATAAGAAATTTGTTAATCATTTGCAGAGAATGAGTGAGATTTTTTTTTTTTTTTTTTTTTTGACAGTATGAGAAAACGAAATCAAATATTTTCCAACACGGATAAAACTCACTCTTTACCTATTAAAGTTTCTTTAGACAAGGCCGGCCCGAAGGCTAATTCTTGGGAAGGAGTGAACCTACTTTTATAATCTCTTTTTTTTTTTTTTAAAAACAAACAAAATTTATTAATCATCATCAGCAATAAGGAGTTTACAACTATTGGATGGAAGCCTGGCAACAAGCTGTGCTCCAATCCCTTTATTAAGAACCACACCTATCCTATGATAAAGAAAATCTCTAATAGAAACGTTCTCATCATGACAAGCCATATAGTTTCGCAACCTTTTCAGGAACTCCTCTATATCACTCCCTAATCCACCTAAGGTAGTGAAAGCAAGAACCCCAAACCCTAGCTTCTGACACTTACAATTTCTTTAAATACTTGGCCCTCTTTTTCGCCACTGCATTATCCATAGCCCGACCAAGATCAAAATTACGCTCCCAAGCACCAGTGAAGGGGGAAACCACCGTGACATCTAAGCACATATCGTAGCCATTATCATACACCAGCCAGAACCATCATCACAAGGATATCTTCTTTTATGGGTGGAACACTCGCACGATAGCAAATGTCTGCAAAGGTAGTATTTGGGAAAAAAGCCGAACCATCATCCGAAAGGATCCCCAAGTCTACTTCCTTTCTGGCTGGAACACTCGCACGATAGCAAATGTCTGCAAAGGTATCACGCATTAGGTCATGCATGTATTTGATCCCAAACCATTGCTTGCAGTGCAAGGCATGATCCCCAAAGATATCCATCCCAACACCACAAACATAGCACAAGTCACCATTCTCAAAGAGGGAATCCAGAGCACATGCATCGAGAACAACACGAAGCTAATCGACACCAATTGTCCGATTAAGCTCGTCAATAGGCATCGCCAACAAGAAATCTTGAGCATGGCTAACCCTATTACTCGTCGGAGGGTTGAATCACGCTTTGACATGTTGAACTGGATAGGTATGTTTTTCTTCACCGCATCAAAGTATTTGACTGCCAAAGAGCTCATAGAGTGGGGGGTAGTATCATCAATGCGTAAAAAAGAATCACCAATACCACATACATGTTTGAAGCATGTCAAAGCGTACTCAAAACTGGAGCTTGGGCCCGAAACCCCAGAGTGTCTCAGGATGGTCCCCTGCTGAGATCTCTTCTGGAAACAAGAAGCTACATAATAATACTGCTTCGTATCCTCCATAGTGTACACCCTCAAACCACCATCCTTAATAGGAAGTGTAACTAGTCTCTGTTGCAACAAACCAGAACCTGGACCGTCCCCCGTAACCAAGTGTCTAAGAAATTGTCTAAGATGGTCATCAAAAACCACTTGTGCCTCGTCCAAAAACTCAGGTTTAGTAGTACGCATGGCGAAATATAACCTAGAGACACCAGAATAGTTCCTTAGCAAAAGTAACTCCCATTGTGGGTCCTTCAACTTCATCACCGCATCCATCAATGCAATAGTCTTATGTACCCTCTTGACAACCATGTTTCTGCAGAACTGGGGATCCCGGCTAACTGGCCCACCCAATAACTTAACACCATCTGGGGGACGATGTAAGTTAGGCGGGAAAACACCATCAACTAATCCTCTACTATCAACCAAAGGCCAGAAGAGCCCGACTTAGAAACATTGAGATGCAACCCCAAGCGAACACCTTCTTGCTGGATAATGTCCAGGGCCTTAACTACCATCAAAGTATCTCCGACTATGGTACTATCGTCTAAATACCAAGCCTGAAGATCCAAGGTGCACCTCTCAGCGATCATATGTATGAGGGGGTGCAGTGTCAAAGAAAATAACATGGGACCAAGAGGATCCCCTTGTTGAACTCCCTGAGCAGAAGAGAGAGTTTTATCCATATAATATAGCCTAACAGGAGACGCATAACAAAACTCCACCCACCTCGAGATCGAAGGACAATACTTTCTAACCTCACTAATCATAGCAGACCTACTGTTTATGGGTAAAAATCGTTTCTGCCGATTTCGGTAATTTCGGTAGGTGAGTGAGAAACTGGTTCAAACCCTAAACAAATGCGCTGCACGTGAGCACTTTATATATTCGAGAGATAAATGCAGTACAAGTCCGGCCTAAACCAAGAAATGGCCGTTCCAGACTTGCTTCGGTCACAAAGTGGAGGAGAAGGGTTGATTTGGGGAGGGAAGCCAAGAAAGGTGTTGAGACCAGAATAATTCTAGGAGAGTAGTATCTCGACTTGTATCAGAAAGTAAAATATTGGGAAGCTTGCAAGAGATGAAAGCTTTTGGGAGAGCTTGCAAAGTTGCCTTTCGAGAGTGTAGTATTTTTCTCGACCGAGACTTGTTGTCCGGTGGAAATAGGTAAGACCTATTTATACAAGTCGAGATTGAAACGTACCACTCGGCCTCATGAAGGAAGATAGTAAAGGGTGAAATAATGAGAGGAGGTGGTAACCGCAAGGTGTTTATGGTTGAAAACGTTTTCACCATTATTTCCTCATTTATTTGACCGCTTTATTCCTTTTCACGCTTTCTTAATGTGAGCGTAGTGTATGCTGCAAGCTGTGACCGCCAAACCAAAACCCTGGAAAGCATCCCCCGGTTGTGTTGATATCTCGAGTGTTGGTTGCACCTTGAGTGCAAGTGGCGCTGCTAGTGGTGCGTGTGGCATGTGCCATTGGCATGTGCGGAATGCCCTTGTTGTGGGTTGTACTTGGCGCAAGTGGCAATGCAGAGCTGCTAGTGGCGTGCGTGGCATGTGCCAATGGCATGTGCGGAATGCCTTGGTGGTAGGTTGTACGTTGAGGGTAAGTGGCAATGCCAGAGTGCTAGTGGCGTGTGTGGCATGTGTGGCATGTGCAAAATGCCTTGGTGGTAGGTTGCACGGTTTGCAAGTTAAGCTACCGGCGTGTGTGTTTGGCATGCGCCAATGGCATGTGTGAAATGCCTTGGTGGTAGTTTGCACGGTTTGCAAGTTAGGTTACCAGCGTGTGTGTTTGGCATGTGCTGAATGCCTTGGTGGTAGGTTGCACGGTTTGCAAGTTAGGATACCAGCGTGTGTGTTTGGCATGTGCCAATGGCATGTGCGGAATGCCTTGGTGGTAGGTTGCACGGTTTGCAAGTTAGGCTACCAGCGTGTGTGTTTGGCATGTGCCAATGGCATGTGCGGAATGCCTTGGTGGTAGGTTGCACGGTTTGCAAGTTAGGCTACCAGCGTGTGTGTTTGGCATGTTCCAATGGCATGCGTGGCCGTTAGGGCCGTGGCCTTGGTAGGAAAAGCTACCAGCGAGCATGTTGGCATGTGCCAATGTCATGCGTGGCCGTTAGGGCCGTGGCCTTGGTAAGAAAAGCTACCAGCGAGCATGTTGGCATGTGCCAATGGCATATGCCATTAGGGCCGTGGCCTTGGTAGGAAAAGCTACCAGCGAGCATGTTGGCATGTGCCAATGGCATGCGTGGCCGTTAGGGCCGTGGCCTTGGTAGGAAAAGCTACCAGCGAGCATGTTGGCATGTGCCAATGGCATGCGTGGCCGTTAGGGCCGTGGCCTTGGTAGGAAAAGCTACCCAATGAACATGTTGGCATGTGCCAATGGCATGCGTGGCCGTTAGGGCCATGGCCTTGGTAGGAAAAGCTACCAGCGAGCATGTTGGCATGTACCAATGGCATGCGTGGCCGTTAGGGCCGTGGCCTTGGTAAAAAAAGCTACCAGCGAGCATATTGGCATGTGTGGCCGAATTGGCCTAGGTTGCATGGTTTGTAAGCCTAGGGCGCTATATTTGGCATGCGCCAATGGCATAGCGGCTTGGAAATATGGCTTGTGGTACGTGTTGGCATGTGCCAATGGCACGTACGGCCATGTTGACCTAGTTGCACGTTTTGCAAGCCTAGGCGCTATATTTGGCATGCGCCCAATGGCATAGCGGCTTGGAAATATGGCTTGTGGTACGTGTTGGCATGTGTCAATGGCACGTCGACCATGTTGACCTAGTTGCACGTTTTGCAAGCCTAGGGCGCTATATTTGGCATGTGTCAATGGCATAGCGGCTTAGTTTGGCATGGTTGTCAATGAGTGCGATATGTAGTTTGCTTTTGGCGTCGGCATTTGCCATGGTGCGCGGTGTGCGGCTTGGTTTTGGCGTTGTTGCCATGGTGCGCAGTGTGCGGGTTGGTTTGGCATTGTTGCCATGGTGCGCGGTGTGCGGCTTGGTTTGGCATTGTTGCCATGGTGCGTGATGTGCGGCTTGTTTTGGCATTGTTGCCATGGTGCGCGATGTGCGGCTTGGTTTGGAATTGTTGCCATGGTGCTGCGAGTGTGCGGCTTGGTTTGGCATTGTTGCCATGGTGCGCGAGTATGCGGCTTGGTTTGGCATTGTTGCCATGGTGCGCAGTGTGCGGCTTGGTTTGGCATTGTTGCCATGGTGCGCTGAGTGTGCGACTTGGTTTGGCCTTGTTGCCATGGTGCGCGGTGTGCGGCTTGGTTTTGGAATTAGGGTTACGTGTCGAAAACCTAATCGGTATTTTGAAAAAATACCCCTATTAATTATTTATACCTGAGTTAAATACTCTTAGTTAATGTGTTGCGGGTAACACTAGGTCATGGGATTTTACGATTTTACCCCTTGTTTAAAAACCACCATCAACACCTACTTACCAGGTTGAAGGCGTTAGAGAAGTCCACCAGAAGCATAGACATGGAAGTAGAGTTTCCCTTGACTTATAGGAGCCGATTAACTGCATGAAGAATGGCTTCACCACCGCAAGGTACCCCTACTCCAAACTGATAGTCACCAAGATATCTATCCAATTCCTTGCCGACATGAGAAGCATCTACTTTGGAGACCAGACGTCTCTAGATAGTGCCCAAGGAAATCGGATGGATTCCTCCATTAGGTTTAACAAGAGGTGTGAGGGGGATGAAGCTATGAACTCACCCAAGACTTGCGGACAACCCCTGAGAGCCAAATGTTCACAAGGTCCGAAATGGAAGTAATGAGCTCACTGAAAGGCATGTGACCCCCTCCCAATGCATCAATAAGGTGTTGGGCCCGAAGACCATCTCTTCCGTACGATGTCCCTCTAGGAAAACTTTTCAGCTTATCCAAGACCAAATCTTTAGATGCGACGAAGGGCGCATGGGCAAATGGTGCGGGGGGTATCAGTGGTGGTGGCGCGTATGGATGCATAACTTGTAAATCACGCAAAGTGTCTTCGTCAGGATAAGCAACACCACTTGAAGTCAAAGTACGAATCACAGCCGTATATAAACCGTTTCGTCAGGATCCCCTTTTAGCCCTCTTCTGTCTTAGCACGAGGTGTACTTTTCTTGTCCTTAGACCTTAGCTTCTGTATAGCTATATGTTCTTCCAAAGCAGCTTGAACCAAACACGCACATCCATCCGTTTCTGTCCATTGCTTCAAAGCCGAAAGGATCGCAGCCACCTGCAACCTCTTCCTAGTGCCCGAACGTTCTTCTTTGCTGCATGTGGGTATGTAAAGCCGCAACGTACACACAGGAAACATCAAGAGCTTAATCCAGCAGGAGATATCCATAGGATTACGAGCTACTCTCTGGATATCCGCAGCAAAAACTCTAGCAAAACTGAGCCTGCATTTAGCGGGAATACTGCTGACAGTTGAGATTTAGCAACGCAAAACCTTGTCAAGCAAAACAAGATTAATCGGAGGGAAAGCAGATGTCACAGAAACTCCAGCCAAGTCCGGAACACCACCGTCAACAGTAGGGGCAGCAGGTCGTGGAATACCATGAATAAGGAAGTCGACAGTCCTTCCTTTCAACAGACACTGAGTTTCATCACCCTTGTGCATGTCACACTTCTTCTTCCAACCATGTATGATCATACAGCGGTGGCAAAGCCACATTTGCATACTTTGTAGTGATGTCTCCCAGGCATGATATACAACCAAATCATTCTTGATCCTCGGTCGACATTTCTCATTGGCCTCCTGCGTTGGGTAATGCTTGTCTCTGAGATACGTGAGAAGGTAACCCTTGATATAACCCCTCCCTCCCATTTGTAGGTTAACGACTTGAAGACTTCATTGGGATTGTGAAGCCAGACCGATACTACTTTCTCGTAGTTGTGTGATCTGATCTTGTTGTTTCTATATCATACTAAGTACAATCGTAAATATTGGCTTGAGATTGATTTCTCCAATAGGCAAGATATAAAAGAAGTTACAAACATCTTCGTCTCATCGTTTGTGATTAAGCAATATCTTCTTTCGCTAGTCGATTAAGATTAATGTGAGGTGATTGATAATACTAGGCTGTTCTTCGGACATACAAGTCCGGGTTATCAATTGGTTCATGTTCACCTTGATTTATCAAAAGACGGAACAAAACTCGTAGGTATTTCTGTGGGAGACAGATTTATCTATTACCGTAGACTTTTTTGTGTGATACATATTTGTTTATTAAAGTCTTCGATTTTGGTTCGTAGCAACTCTTAATTAGTTGTGGGTGAGAACTAAGGGAATCAAGTGTGTAGTATCTGCTGGGATCATAGACATAAGAGCGCTTTGTACCTTGGATCGGTGTGAGATTGATTAGGGTTCAACTACGGTCCGGACCCAAGTTAGTTTGTAGTAGGATAGTGTCACGTAGCGGCTTAATAAAGTGTGTGTTCAATCGAACTAGGTCTGGGGTTTTTTCGCATTTGCGGTTTCCTCGTTAACAAAACTTACGGTGTATCGTGTTATTTCTTTTCAGCATTATATTTTGTTATATAATTGAAATATCACAGGTTGTGCTTTGAATCTATCAATTGGAAAATCCAACCTTTGATTTTTGTTTGAAATTGATTGATCCTTGAACATTGGTCTTTGGTACCGTTCAAGTGATTTCTCTTGTATTCAATTATTAGTCTCGCAGATTTCTTTGCTTGAGTAAGTATTGAATCGAGAAAGAGAGATATAACTCTTTGATATACTTTTATTAAGATTGAGTCTGACTGTCTAGTTGATTCTCTTAAAAGTATATTGGAGTTAGTCCATACAGATTGCTAATCAAAATATTGGGTGTAGTTGTTGTACCCCCGCTTTTTCAATTGGTATCAGAGCAGGCAAACACATGAAAGACCTCATAAGTCTGTGTTTGTCGCGATCTGATAAGGACATTAGTGTTATCTCAATAAATGCACCACCAGATCCATGGATTCCAGAATTCTCTTCCATGATTGATTTGATTAAATCTGTAGAAGAAATTTAAATCTAAACCACCACCAGAGTTTAAAATCCTTGAAGTTTTTCGGGGCTTGAAAAAAACTTGAAACTTATCTCTTGATGTTGAGTTATACCTGGAGGGACCCTTATTAGGATGAAAGAACAAGAATCTCTTGACAAGCTAAATCAAGTTATGAGGCCTTCTCCTTCCACCTCTTTTATTTAAACCAAAATAGAATATTCAATTAGTAAATAGTAAAGATAATGTTGAAGTTGACATTGATTTACTAATCGGTGAGACTAATGCAAGCTTCTCCTCCTCCTACGACGTAATTCAATTAATTGTAACATAAACTAAACGTAAAAAAATTACAAGAGGAGTTTAAATCTCTTGAACTTCATCCGACCCGGGCGGTATATCACATTCATATTAAGAAAAAGCATGAATCGATTCATTGTCAATAATTCAAAATTCATGAGAGAGGTTCAAAAATACTTCCTATCAAGATAATATTAGGTATTGTCTTCTTTTATGAATTACAATATACCTACAAAGCTAGGCCACGGTAACAAAAACGTCTCTTTTTATCAAAAGAGTTTACGCCTAAACAATTCAAATCAATCAAAAATACCCCAAATCCACATATTTAAACCGTAAATAAGCAAAATAAATTAAAAAAAAGAAAACCTAATTTGAGAAATTGAAATCGGAGGAAGTAATAATGTTTTTATAATAGAATTTGTTTCTCTAAAACTATCCACCATCCAGAATTTTTTTATAATGTTAAAACACAAAACCTTCGAGTAACAATCTACACAAAATTTAAAATATTTGGAAAACAAGAAATCGAAACACAAATCTTTTTGATTTAGGTTCTCTTGATGTTCTTTACCAATAGTAGACTTATTAAAAAAACATGTGAGTTTTCCAAATGATTTCAAGCTAGTTATGTTGTGTTTCTCAACACTACAAGATGTAAGAGTTCTTTGGACTTAACTATAAAAAGAAACTCTTTCTTGTTTTATTTTTGGTGCCAAAAAATGGTGTGCATTTTCCACTAGACATTATTCACCTCCTTTTTGACTTGATTGTGTTGAAAGTGCATCCTCACCAAGAAATGTCATGTTATGTATACGGTGAGGGAAGCACAAGAACTAGGGCACACATATTAAGTTGGGTATGATTTTGAATGTTTGGTAACGCTGTAGAATTCGATCGGATTCTTCTAAAAAGGTATGTCTCTAAACTTGAGCAAGTTTTTTGATGATTAATGTACCTTGTGTATCGTTCATGTCTACCTAACTTGATTTGTATTTAAGGTTTTTAAATGTTCCGGTTTGAAAATAGTAGTTCGGGATGTTTGGACTTCATGGTACACCTACCTGGTTTGCATAACATCATTTAAATCAAAATCCAGGGGTTTAAGTACGCATACCCGTTTGCATACTCCCCCAGGTCATGAAAATTCGTGTGCAAACCGGTACGCATACTTAACGACGATATTCGGTAAACTTGTTTTGGTCGTAACTTCTTCGCCCGAACTCGGAATGACCTCATTCCTTTTGCATTCTATTGCTCTTTGAATTCTATTCAAAATAGAGATAAGAAACCTTAAAATGGATGAGTCAAGATTGGTATTTGTCCTGTCTCTTGTTTTGAGTGTTTTGCTTCGTTTCGTCGAACTTGTTCCACTGGGCATTTGGATTATTGGAGTACTACTCTTATAAGCTAATCTATAGCTTTTACAAGAATGTTATTGGTGAATCACAAAGAAGGAAGTTCAAGAATGAGCAGTAGTACGCATTGTTATGGGATTCTTGAATGTTCACAATCATCCTTTGTGAACTATGGTGCATGGTCGTTAATGACTTTATATGTTCTTCTTCGTTAAGAAAAACTTTGTATACGTCTTTGGTAGCTATTCTTGGTGTAAATCCATGCGAAAAAGATTGATTCTACCCTGTAAGAACAAATCATCTTGTATGTGCATTACAAGTTGGTCTTATGTCTAGGAAACTTCTTATAAAAATTTATTCTTGTGTTTTAAGAAGGATAACTAGAGTTTGGAATAGCCATTATTGTGAGTACACATAGCTATGTCCAAAGATTTTCATCTTCAATGTTTTTAGATTTATTTATTTAAAATTCTAAGTTTTTAGAAGATGATCTTTGCAATTTTAATCTTTATGATTTTATATATTGCAAATTGTTATGGGATATGTGTGTTTGCGTCCGCGAACTATGATTTTCCCATACCTTGTCAAAAGTTAAGTCTTTCATATGTCGATATGCATGTATTGATAAAAGAATGAATGAACTTTTGACATTACAAAAGTTTTAAGCCTATTGTATGTCATTATGCAAATATTGATGGAAGATATATAGGATGAACTTTTGTTTACGAGGATTATGTCTATTGTATGTCATTGTGCAAATAGTGATGGAAAATAGAATGAATCCTTGTTGTTTATTCCGCAGTATTGATCTTCCCTGATCCATATTTTATGTATATATTGTGCGGCTCCGTAAGTTCTCTTATGTTTAGCATTTCAAATTAGATTAATCATGGGTTTTCTTGTGGTTAATTTAATTGAGTATTATTTGGATTCAAATTCATATTCGTATGTGTGTCCAAAGAAATCCTTCTTTTCGTGAAAGTAAGGTCGCTCTTGTTGTTCTTTCGGGAATGACATTTATGGAGGAGAGTTCTTAATTGAACTTGTGTTTAATTGCCAAATCTTTGTGGGAAGTGCGACTGTGGAATATTATAGGAGTTATCTTGTATCTTTATAAACTCCTTGATGAAAGCATTTAGCTTCGGCTATATGATTGCATCTAAAAAGTTGATATGTGCTTGCTTTTGGTCATGAAATGTCTCTTTGGAAATTTCATTAGGATCCCACTAGTTTTCATACCTTTTCCAATTTTATTGACAAAAAGTGGGAGAATTAATGTGTAGTTCACACTACAAATACATATGGTTTTCGGATCATTATGTAAGAGGGAGTGGTTTCCATGTGATATGGAGTATTGACTAAGGGGGAGTGATACATATCACCATAGTATTGTTGTCAAAGTTGTGATGCAATTGAACTTTAATGTTGTTTAATAATACTATGTCATTGTGTAACAATGATTGAGAATTCTTTTTTTCTCATTGTTATGGCTACGGATTTTCAAGAACGATGATACTAAACTTACAACCTTTGGAATCATTGGAGTACTTGGAAGTGACGAAGATTTCGAGTAATGTTGAAGAACCAAGAAGATCATGCATGTGGAAGAGAAGCTACAAAAGTTTATTTATCTATTTTTGTATTCCATATGTATTGATAGTTTTGTCACTAAAATTGACAAAGGGGAGATTGTTAGAAACCGCTCAAGTCGAACTCGCATGCGTTGATATCTCAAGCATGTTTGTCAATGTTAGTGATCAAAACTATAAGTCTTGATTTCTATTCTACTATTAGCTAAGTCTCGGACTAGGATAGAAACTGTAGCTGTGCTCAAGACTCCATGGCGATCATCATACAAAGACGAAGAACTACTCAAGGAACTTTTGGAACTTCATCGACTAAAATGTAAGTGGAGATTTGAACTTATCTATCACTCAAAAGTCTATCTACTCTATATCCTATCTTGAGACAAAAGTCGTTTTGCTATATAGACTATGATTATACACATTTGCTATTTCGAGCCGAGTCTATCTCGCTTATCTATTTCTCGAAATATGTGTTGGTAAGATTTCGCTTTGGCTAAGTTCATCTTTACTAGTGACGAAAGTCATGTTAAGTTTCAATCACTTGAAAATGGCTTTGACGAAAAATGGTTTGTGAATAACAACTATATAACGTCCTCTAAGGATGTTTCAATAATTGGAATGAGAGTTTAGATTATATAACCATGGAAGGATATAAACATTGTGTGGTAACACATATGTGTGTAAGTCCTTATTCCTTGAACCAAAGTATGCGTACTTTCTTGTGCTTTCAGAAAACCGGAACTAAGTCCGTGTACCAAGTCCGCGTACTGTCGGAAGTTCTCATCCCGAGAAATTCTTCCGGAGTTTGTAAACTAAAAACAAACTTATTCCGGGTACTTAAGTCCGCGTACTTAAGTTGATTATTTTCTAAAAACGATTATTTGTGAACTTAAACTTATATAAACTAAGGAATGCATAATTGCAAACCATGGATATAAAGTTCATGAATCGATTCGAGTGAATCAAATCGTTTTTGTTTCAATTATGTATATTATAAAGATTTAAGAAATTGAACAACTCTCTAACTAGTTCATTTGAGTCATTTGAACTAGTTATGGTAAAGAAGAATATGGTTGATATGAAAGTGCTCATATGGCTAACCATTTGGTTAACTACTGTTAAACCAACTAAATATACATGTTTGGGTACGGTTACACAAACCTAAAAACGTGCATTTCATTTGTGTGTAACAATCTAAGTTTCGATCTAACTGTTGAAAGATATTAGCTTGAATCTAATCAGGTTTTCATCTAACGGTGAATATTGAATGCTTTGTTACCAAGGTAACTTAGATTGCAAACCCTGATTTGAAAGACTATATAAGGGAGAACTCTAGCAACTGGGAAACCTAATCCCCACACCTCCTATGTGATACTAGTTGTATAAGATAGAGTCGATTCTCCTTTAACCTTAGGTTTCTATCGAGCCCCTGTAGGTTAACGACTTGAAGACTTCATTGGTATTGTGAAGCCAGGCCGATACTACTTTCTCGTAGTTGTGTGATCTGATCTTGCTGTTTCTATCGTACTAAGTACAATCGTAAAGATTGGCTTGAGATTGATTTCTCCGATAGGTAAGATATAAAAGAAGTCACAAACATCTTCGTCCCATCGTTTGTGATTCCGCAATATCTTCTTTCGCTAGTCGATTAAGATTATTGTGAGGTGATTGATAATACTAGGCTGTTCTTCGGGAATATAAGTCCGGGTTATCAATTTGTTCCTGTTCACCTTGATTTATCAAAAGACGGAACAAAACTCGTAGGTATTTCTGTGGGAGACAATTTATCTATTAACGTAGATTTTTTTGTGTGATACAGATTTTTTTATTAAAGTCTTCGACTTTGGGTTGTAGCAACTCTTAGTTGTGGGTGAGATCAGCTAAGGGAATCAAGTGCGTAGTATCCTGCTGGGATCAGAGACGTAAGGAGCGCAACTGTACCTTTGATTAGTGTGAGATTGATTCGGGTTCAACTACAGTCCAGACCAAAGTTAGTTTGTTGTAGGCTAGTGTCTGTAACGGCTTAATACAATGTGTATTCAATATGGACTAGGTCCCGGGGTTTTTCTGCATTTGCGGTTTCTTCGTTAACAAAACTTCTGGTGTTTGTGTTATTTTTTTTCCGCATTATATTTTGTTATATAATAGAAATATCACAGGTTGTGCGTTGAATCGATCAATTGGGAAATCCAACCTTTGGTTGTTGATTGAAATTGATTGATCCTTGAACATTGGTCTTTGGTACCATTCAAGTGATTTTTCTTGTGTACAATTAGACTCGCAGATTTCTATTTGCTTGAGTAAGTATTGAATCGAGAAAGAGAGATATAACTCTTTGATATACTTTGATTAAGATTGAGTCTAGTTGATTCTATTAAAAGTATATTGGAATTAGTCCATACAGATTGCTAATCGAAATATTGGGTGTGGTTGTTGTACCCCGCTTTTTCAGAAAAGATCTTCCCTCAACAACTAAGAAGATCTAAAGCCTTTGAATTTTCCTCAAATATTCATTGTAGAATGAGTAACCAATGTCAGTTTATACACAGAGAAGAGATTTACCAGCAACAGTAAAAGGTCTATTTGCAAAATGAAGATCTTGCTTTCTCAAGACTTCTTTTTGGTATGTTTAGGATGATACTACAAGATTTGGTGAGTGACCAAAATATAAGAGCATGATTGGGCCATGTTTCTCAGATAACTGGGAATGAGTAGTGGAGTATAATGTTCCTATTTGAAACATTTGATGAAGGTCTATGATAACCAGAAGCTTTGGTGGTGAAGGCGGATGATAAACACTGATTGATTTTTGTGACTTAAATAAATATAGCAGAGAAAGGATTAAGCAAACAAGATGACCCAATAGATTTTCTTAGAATATAGTTTGAATCTTGTCTTACAAGATTAGAGGTTTCAACACGAGTATTGTTAATGGAAGGGAAAAAATGGATTTGAGGAGGAAAGAAAATGGTGCAATTAAATTCTAGACCTATTAACTACGCCATTCAATCATAAATATTAACTACGAATGTGTTTAATCTAAACCTATTTCGAGCTACTTGATACTCCTAATTTTTATTCTCCTTGAAGAATGTACGATCAATAACCATTTGAAAAAAAATATTATGGGATTAGTTGAGTTAAAAAGTTGGCTCCTCCATATCAAGAAACATGTCGACAAGTATAAATTTCGATGTTCATAATCCATCCATTAAATTGAGTTTCCTTGATTCTCAAAATTGAGAGTCTTGTTTCTTCCATAATACAATCGATAAAACTACATCTACATGTGATTTTTATATTAATTATCAAGGGTTTTGATTGTGCTGATGTGATCTCTAATTGTCTAACACGGGTTCATCTTTGCTACTGGAAACAAAAAATTCAAATCACTAATTTAGTATTACTAATTATACAAACTCTTCGAATCATTTCCACCCCACATTCTTCCCTCATCATATTCATTTTTTTTTTTTTTGTTTTTTTTTGATATCCTAGACTAGTGGTCCCTAAACTACATCCAAACTCCTTAAACTAGAGTGGATTTGGACAATTACAGGGTTCGAACCCCTACCCCTGTAGTGAGAGGGAGCATATCCATTTCTAACAGGAGATTAATAATACTTTTTCAACACCCGAAAAAGGATTCTCAAATGTCCGTTCTTGGTGGTCCCTTCGTCTTTTTTGTGGGGGTGCCGATTTATCTGGGGTATATCAAACTTCATACAGTATAAATTCTATAAAATAATAGGCTTGGGACCCAGAAAATTTATTATTTGAAAGAGATATTTTATTAAGAGATATTATATTATCGATAATATAATAAATTATTATTTTATAGTTAAATTATATATTATTATTATATAGGATAATTACTAGCTTGGGGGTTAAATAATAATTGTAGTTTGTAAATATAATATGGACTAATTTCTTAGAGATATTATATTACTGATGAATTGCAATAAGAATACAACCACTCCAAGTATCAATCACACTAGCTTCAACACTTCTTCTTGTAACACAACAACGTGGCTCTGAATCTTGTGAGTGCACCACGAACTATTAGGGATGAAATACAACTTGATTTGAATTTTTAAGAAAATCAAACCAATATTGAATCATATTTGGAGAAAATTTTACATGTATGAAATTTATTTTTTATTTTTATAGTAGCATTATTATTTTATATATTATTTGGGACCTATTAATGCTTAAGGGAAACTTATGAAATGTATTATTTTATGATTTTATCGAATTTATTATTTTAGCACTAAGGACCCGAGTCAGGACCAGAGAATTTTATTATTGTAAAGAGAATATTATATTATCGAGTATTACTTTAAAGAAGTTATATTGTATAAGAAAAAATATCTCTTACCTATGAAATTGTACACCCTCAAATAAACGGGTACCCTTATTGGCTGCTATGGTTTTTTCCAGGTATACCTAGTGAAATAAGCTTCAAGTAACAACATGGAGATGGAGTAACATAATATGTAAACATAGAAGTGTATATCCAAATTAAGCCTCGAAATTAAGATGTGTATTGTGTAATACTTAGGTATTAGTACGGATTTTGATAAGAATAATAATAGAGCAATTCATTTAAACGTGAAAACTTAGCTATACTATTTTTCTTGAAACACACCATTAATTCTTTGTCATAAGTGTAAGTGTGTACTCGAGGTTATGAAAGCACAAAAAAAATCGCTGTGATACATAACCATTAGATCAAGGAGATGCACATCTCTCAAACTAAATGTTTAAGAACAATATCTATGAATGTAATAAAAAGAATTTTGGAGTTGTATCAAATTATATATCACACCAAACCACCAATTATCATGATTAGATGATATACTAAACACTAAAATAAAAAGCCAACTCTGTGATATCCTAGCTAGTATTACATTCTTAACTAACTTAAAACAAAAGACGTCGAAAGAATTATTTGGAATCAAAACAACTGATCTCCCCCGTTGATGTGATCCTCATCTGAAACATTCTGCTTACTCACCTCCAAACCAAGAGGCCGAGATCCTCGATTACGATCTCGTAGGCAGAGATCCCGAGTTACTGCATGCATAAAAATATAAAACCACAAACAAATTGTAGTCAACCAACCATGGGATAATACGACTTAAGTAACAGTAGCAGAAGTACAACAACGAGAGGAAACTTCTTACTCATAATATTCAAACTGTTCTGTAGCGGCAGTCCAGCCACAAACTGGTACAAGAACGTAATTAAACAACTTCATTTTGAGATGTTTCTGCAGCAGATTATAGAAAAATAAATATCAAACGAGGGGTTATATGATTGCACTAAACTCAGGCAAAGAAGAATTAAGACTAGCCTAGGCATGCATTATCAGTTTTTTTTTTTCTTTTGAAAAAGGCAAAATCAAATAAAAATAAGAAAGAGTGCCAAGATAGAACCCTCGAAAGATACAAGAAGAAGCCGAAAACAAAGGTCCAGGCTAGGCATTATCATTTAAGCCATGTGTATCCGACAAAGGTCTTGCATTAAATTTAGGTTGCGAAAAAGTACCGCATGAGATGATGCAATGAACGGATAATAAAGGGTTTAACGAGACAAACCAGAATTTTAGCTGCATTTTCTGTCACACGTTCTCGCTCTTCACAAACAACATAATTTTCAGTCAGCTGTATGGAACGTTCTACAAGGAAGCCAAATGAAGAAAGCATGTAATTTTCAAATAACAAATTTAATGAAGAAAATGGAAAATCAAAAGATTAGTTAGCCGTAAAATTAACTGAAAGCAGTCGCAGTCACAATATATACATAATAACACCCACCATGATCAATCAGTTTAATAGGCATGTTTAGGCCCTGTAATATGGTAAACAGTTTCCTTGCATTTGAACGGACAGGTAAAGGCAGAACTTGATCTTTCTCAAAAACCACCTGAAACAAAGATAACTTTAACTCGGTGAGAACTTCAAAGTATAATATAATAATCATCAATTACACAAGCACCTCAAAGCAGAATAGCTTTTCCTGACCGTTTTCATTGGCGTGTTGCCAGGCTTTACGAAATCAAATTCTTCATATTCGCGTAACTTACTACAAAGAGAAATATCAAGGGAATCAAAACAAGTATATAGTTTCAAAAATTAAAAAGTTATGTAGTTAACGACCGAAACTTGAAAGCAACATACCTCAACATTTCTTCTTTGGATTTGTTAGTTAAAAGAACACCTACATCATCACCATCAAGTGCCTAGAAAGTAAACAGGCACAACCAATAAGGATACAGTGATAATACACTTGTGTGCGCATGAGATCAAAAGTACCAGAGATATCATATCACGTACAATTCCAATTTCATGAAGGCCAGTTTTGAGTTCTGTTTCTGGAGTATATCCTATAATCTTTGACAAAGATCTATTACGTCCTATATAAACTCTGCAACAATCCAACAAACCAATCATGATATATTATATAATAATATATATATACTCCCTTCGTCTCTAAAATATAGGCAGGTTTGTGTGTAGTATATAACAGAAGAATTAGACAAATGATGGCTCGTGGGAAGATTAAATACTTGCAGAAATTGGTGTCAGTGAGAGATTTGATGAAACGCTGGTAGATGGGGCTTTGAAGTTTTGCATAACCGAAACAAAAAACATAGAGGCTCTGGTAAGTATTGATATCCGATATAAAAGATTTCCTTTTCAAAGGATTCTCCTTGAGGTACTTTTTGATTTCTAGATTTTCTATTTCATCTCTCTTTTGAGCTTCACGCCTTCCTTTATCTGCCAGCCGCATTCTCTCTATTTCTTCTTCTGTTGGTTCTCGTTCTCGTTCTCGTTTCAATTCTTCTTCTTTTTCTCTTTTTAGTTCTTTGGCATATTCTTCCATGTACTTATTAAACTCTTCCTCAGCTAAAAGCCAAAGCAAAAAAGATCAAAGAACAATAATAGTCAAAAACCTAGACCTATGTGAAATTAAGTTGATGCGTAATGTCTTACACATTGACTCCAGTTTCTTCGAAAATTCCGTCGCAAGGACTCTTAGTTTCTGATCATCAGTCATCCCAGGAGAAGGAACTGATACTTCAATCTGTTTATCTTTTGATTCATCGACAAGCTTTTGTATATGTTGTTCATCTTTGCGTAGCTGCTGTTTTTGATCTAGAAGACATCGATAGCTAAAAGTTGATTTCACTAACAAAAAAGAAAAACACAGTATATTTCTTAGAGAGGGTTTAAGAGCTTACGTTTCGCCGGTGCCCTCATCTTTTCGATTGTAACAAAATTTATCGTCTCTGATCTTCTTCTTCCTTAGAAAACAAAGACTTCCCCGAGAAAGTTTATGTAGGGAGAGGGTTGTGAGGGGAACCGTTTCCGTAAGTGGATTTTTCTTGGGGCTTTTTCTAATATACACCCATTTGATAACGTGTTTACAAAAATAGACCCATTTTTTTACAATATTTATAAAATACACCCGTTTTGATAATTTTGTCCGTTTTTTTGAATAAAACGGCTAACAGCCGTTAAATAGTCGGGTGTCATTAAATCGGGTGAACTTGACTGAGTTGACTAGGATGTAAAAGGTATGAAACGCCCTTGACTGTTTCATCTTCTAGTTTCCGCTTCTTTCACTTCAACCGCAATTTCACCTCACCAACAGGTAAAATATGTCGAACAAGCACAAATTATCTCAAACACAACACTCCATCAATGTCCCTAGTATCACCAACTCCATCTTTTTTTTTTTGATTTTCTAGTTGGTTTCTCATTCAAGCGACACAAACCTTCACAAACTTCAATTAGCAGCTCCTTGTTTGTCTTAAGCTCCAAAATTACTTCTAATCCTTGCTATGAACAAAACCATGAATTCACGACTACTAGCTATGGAAAATCAGGGCAGACCTTAGTCATTCAAGACTTCTGTCAAATACTTGTGTGGGCAATGAAGAGATCACCCCCCTTTTGTTGCATTAGCCGGGTATTAGCTCCTTCAACCTGCAATTGATTTAACGGCAGCAGAAAATTAATCTTGTCCTGCAATTAAGAAATCTCATACAAAAACCAACTTGAATTAATGGCAGCTTGCTGCTTCGTAAACTCCCAATCCAAAATCCCCCCAAAATACCCTAAAACCCACACAATACTTCCACAGCACTATGAAAACCCCCAAATTTACAAAATTGATAGCAACCCAAGTTTTGAAATGGATCTAAATTCTAGGATCTCATTTAATTGGATCCAAAAAAACATAATCACAAATTTGTTTACAAAATCAAAATCATTTAAATCAAAATAACCACACAGAGAGGGAGAGGATGAAAGAACAAACATCAAAACAGAGATATACAGTTATAAGCATAGATCAAACAATAATATATCGTTAATCTTGACGTTGATGCAGTTGTTGTTGTTCCCGAACGATTTCCAGAGAAATAGAAAGAAACGAAGAGAAAGAGAGGAGAAAAAAACCCAAGAGTTCTTCACGCCCATGATCAAAAATGATGTAGAGACGGCGGGCCTTAACGGTTTTATGGATGGTGAGGGTATTTTAGAAATATTGAAAAAAACGGGTGTAGTTTTGTAAACAACTTATCAAATGGGTGTATGTTAGAAAAATGAAAATTTTCCATTTTTCTTCCCATATATATCCTTTGAGTAAATAGAGGATTTTTTTTTTAATTAAATTAGATATTTTTAATAAATACATTTTTACACTACTCAAAAGGATCCTCATCGGGCAAGAAACTTGTCGGGAGCCTAGCAACAAATTGGGCTCCAACCCCTTTCTGCACCACAACACTTAACCTATGAAAAAGGAAATCTCCTACACGAACATTAGCATCATGGCTAGCCATAAAATTTCGCAAACGTTTAATAAAGTCTGTCGTTTCAACCCCAATCTCACCAAGAGTAGTAAAGGCCAAAGCCTCAAACCCATAACCCCGGGATGTGCATTTTCCTAAGTACTTGGTATTCTTACGAATAACAACATCCTTGAGAGCTTGTCCCAACTCCAAAGCACGGCCATTACCTCTGCAAAGGGTGAAACAATCGTCACATCCATACAAACATCACGACCATTATCCCAGTTGTGAACCAGAATGTCTGCAGGTCTCGGAGAAGTGCCATTATTAGCCAGGAGCCCTAGGTCCAGCTCCTTACGTGCCAGTACCCCAGCCCGATAACACATGTCTGCAATCGTATCACAAACCAAGTCATGTCGAAACTTTAGACCCACTTCATTCGCGCAGTGGATAACATGGTCACCAAATACGCCCATTTCTCTCTTGCAAAAGGGGCACATACTGTCCAACTCAAAAAGGGGGATGCCGAGTCTGTAACACAGCACCACACTGAACTGCCTTGCACCAAAATTCTGATTTAAACCATCTATAGGAATGGACAAAAGGAAATCCAAATCATGCTTCAATTGGTTACTCTGCCAAAGCATCAAATCACGTTCAGACAACTTGAAATTGGTAGTCAGGTCCCTCTTTACTGCATCAAAATAAACAACTGCCAAAGTTTTCATAGAATGAGTAGCAGAGTCATCGACGCATATAGGGTAAGCAGGACTGCACACAGAGTTAAAGGAAGAATAAGCTTGCTCGAGGTAGGCTCTAAAACCACTAATACCAGTGCGTTTCAAGATAACAGACTGAAGCTCGAGGGTTTGTAAACACGATGCTAAATAACAATAATGCACATTTACTTGCATCGAGTAAACCCCCAAAGCGCCCAATCGGAGTGGCAAGGTGGAGAGTCACTTTTGCAGGGGTCCAAAACCCGGGCCATCTCCCGTGACCTCATGACGCAGAAACTTATATAGTCGAGAGTCAAATAAGTCTTGAGCCTCATACACGTAGTCCGACACGGTGGTTCGAAGAGAAAAGTACAAACGTGAAACTCCGGCACAATTTCTGAACAACAGATATGGATCTTCAAGTTTTTCAACTGCATCAATAAGCTCCACGGTCTTATGCACTCTTTTTACAACCATATCAGCAATGAATTGGGCATCGAGGCTATCAGGATCCCCCAAAAGTTTAACCCCTTTATCTGGCCTGCTAATGTCTGGTGGGAAAACACCTGCACTGACTGCTCTAGAATCCGGAGAAGGAAGTATATTTCAGTCTTCTTGATGTTCAAGAACAGCCCCCTAGCGACACCTTCCTCCTGTATAATCGGAAGTGCTTTAGCGACCATCATAGTGTCACTAATCACCGTGCCATCATCAAGGTACAAGGACTGTAGCTCTAAGTCACACCGTTTGGCAATACTAAAGATTAGAGGGTGGAGAGTAATAGCAAACAAAAGCAGACCCAAAGGATCACCTTGTTGCACCCCCTGAGCTGAAGAAAGTACATGATCCATGTAGTAAAGCCGCGCCGGTGAAGCATATCAAAACTCAACCCAACGGGATATAGGGGGACATAAATTACGTACCTCTGTGATCATCATCGTTCTATCAATGAGGTTGAATGCATTAGAAAAATCCACCAGCAACATGGAAAGATTATCTTGATTCCCTTTTTCCTCCAACACACGATTTACAGCATGTAGAATTGCCTCCCCACCACTAGTACAAATATGGGCTTTGGTGACAGTTCAACATTCAAAACCGTGACAGTGCGTAAGAGAACTGTTACAAAAGAACTAGTTATGACATATAGGTAACAGTTTCATATAAAAACTCACGCTAATAGTGGTGAACATTCGTGATGTTTTTCAAGCTGTTATTGAATAGTTTTACAATGACAGTTTTGTAGGAAAATGTTATTATACATTGGTGTATCATAACAGTTATTAACTCATTCTTTGTACTTAAGGTATTGTAATCTGCTTAATGTAAAAGCTGTTATCAAAGTTGAAGGATATAGATACTTGAGTTCTTTAAATAATCATGGCTTCCATTTATGGTGACAGGTTATGATTCAAAAGCGTAGTCTACTACCTACCATTAAGCATTTCATGTTGTCGGTCGAGTTCTTTTGGTCATTATCTACTCTACTGGCCACCACTGCCCACGTCTACTTACACTTTCCCCTAAAATTCGCGAAGACCTGCGCGAATTTTCCCCTAAAAATTTTGTGAAAATTAAATCCCGAAGAGGGAACCGCCCACTAACTGCGGATCTAGAAAAACAAAACACGATCTCACCTCTCCCTCGTTTCCTTCCTTATATCGATTTCATGCCATTTTCTCTTTAACCCTTCATTTCTGAAAGAGAATTGAACGTAGCCTATACAACCGAAATCTCCATAGTCCTTCTCTACTTCACTCCACCTCATTATAATTAATACTAGGGATTCGGTTCCCATCTCTCTATGATAAGGAAAACAGAAGACTAGGTGAGTAGCTTCCACGCGAATTTGGTTTTCTAGCCTAGGATTTAGCCATTGTTTTTCAAATTACATAATTGTTTCAGTGCTCCGATTTTTCTAATTTGGTTCAATTTTTGCATTCAATCTTGGATTTTTCTTTAGCAGGAATATCTTTTTCTATTTACGCATCTGGGGTTTATGCTTAGGGTTTCAACTCCGGTCTTTGTAATCTGTTTTTGTGTTTGAAATTGGCAATTTTCTTTTGTTTTTGATTAAGCGTGGTGTGACTTTGGAACATGGGTTTCTTCCAATTTTTTTAGGTCATTGATTAATTTAGTTTTTCTTTTGGCTCTACAAGGGGAAGGAAACAAAAAGGAGAAGAAGATAGAATCGAGTTATGCCAAGGTAATCACTCTTCCATCTGTTATTTTGTTTCAAACTATAACTCCTTAGTTAAACCTGCTTTGTTGTTTTATACAGAATGTAAGATCAACAAAAGAAAGAGCAAGGGTCTGCACATTAATTCATCGGCTACTGGTAAAACGTTAAAATGTTCTAGTTAAATTCAAACCTCCATATATCTCTAGTTTTTGATGTCAAAGTATCATAGTGGAAGAAACGCATGTATCTATAACTATAGATATAAATCTTAATTGTTATCTTTTTAATATTTTGGTAAATGTAAGATGCAATAGAGCGAGAAGTTGGTTCATTTATATTTTGTTGTGACCTGCTAGCATCTACTCGTATCAAAATCATATTAAAATAGATATGGACCAAGTTGTTTTACGTAACACGCGGTGATTCCCTTTTACGATGCTAATAGAGGTGCTAACTAATAAGTTTTTGTATCTCTATCCACTTTAGATTGCACTAGATTACATTAGTGATAGAAGATCCTTTGTTGGTGTGTCAATGGAAAAGAGGATCATGTATGTTCATTTATGTCATCGATGTCACTCCACAATACTCGGTGTGTCGGGGTTCGGAGAGTTGATTCTTATTTTGCCTGTGTGTTCACCTTTCGTTTAGCATTCATTAACCTCTGAAAGTTTTTCTGCTGCTCCTCCTAGAAAAATTAATCATTCATCGACCGTTGCTTCGTGAACTTGGTCGAAGGTCTGAGAATGACCAGGATCATACAAAAACAAGAGTTTGGCCCTTTCTGGTCCTTTTCTTGGACGCATGTTCTGAATGGTTTGTGGTTTGCAAGAGCCTTTAAGTGTTTTTAATTATGAGTGCAGTTGATGAATTATAATTGTTTTATGGAGTGCAGCTCTTCAGGGAGTCCACAAGGGGTGTCAAGACTCTACGTTCAGAAGAAAATATAATATACTGCACGTATGACACAAGCTAAGGATGTGCTTGGCATGCCATTCTATCGTCACTAGAGGAATTTTCATCACTTGATTTAATATCAATTGTTGGAGCCTTAGGAGGCGAATTACTAGCAGGTGGGTAACCATAAATGAATTGGTTGTTGTTGGTACAAGAACCAGAGTATAACTTGACATCACTCCACAATACTCTAAAGTAGGTTGGGGTAGAAGAACATGTCCTGATAAATTATGGAAAGATGTTTACTCTAGTGGTTTATTAGAGCGGTTTTTATGGCCTATAAATACCGATCAATTGGCAACCAAATGCTATTTGGATATGTTTAATTTGGTGATGTTGGTTAACATGTGGTTCGTTTAGTACTCATGTAGGAAAGTAAATCCTATCTCATATATCCGGAAGTAAATCCTATCTCATATATTATCTAATTGAATAGAAATGGTACTTGTATTTGTGCGCTTTACATATGACTACTATAGCATGATATGTGGCACAAGCTCGCTTAGTTATTCATATATTAAATGATGCGTTTAGTTTAGGTGAAGTGATTTGTGTATCTTTCTAAGCAGGTTCCGTCCCGAAAGCCGAAAAAGTTGGAGGTGCTACCGCTATGTTGTAAAAGGCGAGCGCTTTTGGCGCTTAAGCGCCAAAGGCGCACTAGGCGCAAGGGTGGCGCCTGGCAAAAAAAGGCGCCCAGGCGCCAAATTATACCTAATTTTGTTTTTTTCTAAAAAAAAGGCCCTCGCCTGGGGCGCCTTAGGCGCCAAAGGCGCTAGGCGCTGGGCTTGGCGCCTCGCCTTGCCTAGCGCCTTTTACAACATAGCTACCGCTCTTGCATCTACCATGATGAAATTGGATCCTAAGACCCAAATCCCCAAATCAATTGGGATAACAATCGACCTAGTTGAAACGATCAAACTCAAACACTCTATTATGATTGCATTGGTGCTCCTATAAAAATCTCGTAAATTCAACTGGACAAGGATTTGGGATAAGCAACAATGGGAGGCCATAAGGAATGGTTATCGGTAGAACTTAAGGTGACCATACTTGAACCTTTAATTTTATCCTAAACTGTTTTTAGATTTTGTATATTGCTAATGCTAATATTTAGATAATACGGAATTCAAACATTTGGAGCTTATCGTTTGTCGGAGACTCGGAGCGGCTAACGAGATA
Source organism: Papaver armeniacum (assembly GCA_023531295.1). Classification (NCBI taxonomy): domain Eukaryota; kingdom Viridiplantae; phylum Streptophyta; class Magnoliopsida; order Ranunculales; family Papaveraceae; genus Papaver; species Papaver armeniacum. Next base: position 44,722 of record JAJJWW010004562.1, read on the forward strand.
CGAGGTCATAATTATACTTATTCTCCACAATCACTACTATCACCTCCACCTCTACCGTAACCGTTTCCATGTTCACCGGCAAACCTCCTCCTTTCAAAACCAGTACCCCTGTAAGCAATATCACCACCATTTACACCACACTATTTCCGCTCCACTACCATTACCTTCGTAGTTTAAGGTCTACCATCTCTTGATGTTTTTTTGTTGGTTAAGTTTTTAGATAGTTTCATTTGCTTTGCAGGAATGGACTGCTGGAGTAGATGTACTGTGAAATAAGTTGTGTGAAGCATGGTGTTCATCTACTTAGTGTAGGGGTTCCATTATGTCATCTGATTCATTAAAGAAATTATTAAAGTTCAGCTAAAAGTGAGTACTACAGTAGTTATAAATTCACTTTTGGACTTTTATTGTTTTCCTTTAGATTTTCATCTCTATTATCTGCAAATTTTGTAAGCAGTTCTTCTGATCTTGTCTACTTTTTGCCCACCAATTTTGTGTTTCTTTAAAAAAATGATTAATGGTAATTATTTTCTATTTCTTTTACAGGGGAAGTCCGTGTACGATGAAGTAGAGATCATCGAAGTATGGTGAATGGATAAACTACATGCAACTATTGGTGACATGATACATCAGGAGTGTTGGTCCGTAATTGGGAAATGTACACAAACAGATAAGATGTTGATCAATTTTGCGAAACATGTATATGGTTTTCAATTTCATTTCATTGTTATTTCTTTTTAGTCAAGAATACTTGGATACAAAGTCTGTTGAATCATGTTGTACAGTAACTTCGGAATTTCTGTACTACTTATTAAATCAATTTGAAGTTGAACAATAATATTTTTTGTTATCTTGATGTTAATTATCTCACTGAGCATATCACCAGCAAATGTAGCATGAACTTATTACAAACACGGGTGTACAATGACATTTTTATTTAAAATATGTTACCTGCTATGACAGGTTTCTTGAAGAAAGCATTACCATTGCACAAGAAATTCATTTTCCATAGCGAGTTTTAAGTAGAAGATGTTACGTTAACCTGTAAACAAATGATGAGTTTGTAAAGCTGTTACCTTAGTAAAACACTGAGAGTTTCTAATGACAGTTTTTTTTAGAAAGTGTTATCCTAAGTTGTCAACAATGGCAGGTTTAAGAAGAAACTGTTACCTTATATCCATGAATCCGTAACAGTTTCTTAAAGACCTTTCGTAACAGGGGCTTTAGTGACAGTGCAGTATTTTTACAAAACTGTCACGTTACTATTTTGATGACAATTTTAAACTGTCACCTAAGCCCATTTTTGTACTAGTGCACCCCACTTAGCTCCCACCCCAAATTGGAAATCACCAAAATAAGAACCCATCTCATGGCTAACAAAGGAAGCAGCACATTTAGAAACGAGTCTTCTCCAAATTGTGCCAACCGCAATCGGACGTAAACCACCGCCGGGTTTGGTTAATGGGGGTGAGGGAGCACGGCCACAAATTCCCCAAAACAGGATGGACAAGAGCCTCGATGACCATAGATTTACCACATCCGTAATGGATGTAATTAATTCATCCGATAGAACAGCAGCAACACCACTAAGGGCATCAAGGAGGTGTTGTGCACGAAAGCCATCTCTTCCACAGGATGTCCCTTTGGAGAAACTCTTTAATCTTTCCAGCACTAAATCTGTTGACGCAATCATTGCAGCCTGGGAAGGTGGAGTTGGAGGAATCACCGGCAAGGCAGCAGGTGGTTGCTTGCAACCCAACTCAGCTAAGGTGCCATCTTTATGAGGCACGACACCGCTGGAGGTTAGAGTACGGATTGCGAAAGCGTATAAACCACTCCTCAATTTACCTCTACACAATCTCAAATTGGTAGCTTCCTGTCTTTCCTGTTTTGATTTCTTCCTTGTCTTCTCTAACGCTTTCTTCCTCTCTTCGTGGCTCTCAAGAACTTCTTGGACTAACACATCACATCCATTGGGCTCAGACCAAAGATGCAATGCATGATTGACAGACTTAATCAGTAGCTTCTTCCGCGTGCTAGCCTTCTCTTCTTGACTTGAATCAGCGACATGGAGAGTACAAACAGGGAAGATCAAAAGCTGGATCCAAGAAGCTAAGTCACCAAGTGAAGCAGTCACTCTCTCTAAAACAGCCTTGAAGGTCCGAACAAAATGTAGACTAGTTTTTTTTTTAGTGTACCCTCTTGAACCTAAGACTCAAAAAATTAGGAGGTAATTACGAATCCAGCAAACTACATTTTTTTCCTTTCTAATGATTGCTTACATCACGTTGTTGCAGTCTCCTTCAAAGTATATCTTCATTATTCCCGTTTCAGCTGCCCGCCTGTCTGCCTCAAACCTAGTCAGTGCTTCACTTGTTCTGCATATACTGCCATGACGAGGATATCCATCTAGCTCCAGCAGTCCGGGAATAATTTTTTTCTGTCTTATTTACCATTTGTCCCCAAGAAAATTAATATTTATAGTGACAAAAAAAAAAAAAAATCCAAACCAAGGGGGAGATCAGTTGAGTATCAGGGTATCTTTCTTTCCAGTTCATGTATATATTCCCGTAAGTATTGAAGAATCAACAAACCGTGACTCCATCTATGTTTCAGCATTAGTATCTCCTCTCACGTAGTACGGTTGAGAGGAGTTCTAGAAGGAGAAATAAGAAGGAAGAACCAATTTTCTGTGTGAAAACAAATCAGTAATATATTGGTATATGTGGGTGCAAAATATCACACACCTAATAGTAAGGCGAAGAAATCATTTAATAGCAGGCGAATATAACGCATTCACCATATTTCTGCTGACGGATTGGATGACGTCACCAAATCACACCAAAAGTGTGAAGATCAGCACGGCAATTAAAATGAGAGCGCGACAACTAAAATCAAGGGCGATTATAACGCCCTCCCAGATCCGAAAATAGGGGCGTTATTAGTTGTCCTCCACTATGTTACCCCTATAAAAGGGACTAGAAGCCATTGTAATAGAGGGAGATCTTTTTTGAGAGCCGAGTAAGAATTTTAGGAGATAGAAAGTTGTTTGGCTCCCAAGTTAGGGTTTTCATACATTCATACTGTATTTGTTCTATCTTTTAATGAAATGATTTAGTGTTTTCCTTATAATGTCTTAGATTCATCTTGTGTATTATCTTGGGTGTTAGTTGTGGGATTTCCTGCAACTACGGTATGCCCAAAAATTCATTTGAGTATTGCAAAGCAAGGCACATCAAACTAAAGTATCACTTCGTTCCAACAACGGTCGAAGAAGATGAGATTCAACTCAAATATTGCAAGACAGAAGATCAACTGGGGGAAATATTCACCAAGGCTCTTTCTAAGAGAAAATTTCAGCATTTTTATGAATTACGAGGAGTTGTAGAACATATAATAAGGAGGAAATTTTTGAGTAATGCAATGTTCAAATGTGCGGTTCGTCTTGGGATCAACAACAAGATAACGAACCTACACTCAACCTCCAACTAAAGCTTATTACAACTGGACAAACTCTCTTAGAATGGAACAAAGAAACTTTTGTCCACCTACCAACTAAGATCAAGAAATCGACAGACAAGATAAAGCATGCCCAGCACCAATGTGCATTCCAAACAGGATCAGATTTGGAATTCTGGCAGATTCAAGAAAAACAATTGAGAATAGAGCATGAAGAACTATTGCAATGTCATGCGACGTACTGGCAACAAAGATCTATTATTCAATGGCTCCAATCAGGTGATCTCAACACAACATTTTTCCATACTAAAGTGACCATTCACAGACCTTGTAACATTATACAACAACTACAAGATACACAAAACAACTGAATTAGCAAAAAAGAAGACGTAGTTCAGCTCATTCTGGATCACTATTCTCAACAGTATACGGCCCCGCCTACATAAATAAATGAAGATCTATTTACAAATATCAGACCTCGGTTGACTCCTAGAAAATCGGACCTACTAACAAAGGAAGTAAATACAACAGAAATCAAACAAGCACTGTTCTCCATAAATTCATAAAGTGCTCCAGGTACGGATGGCTATACAATTAAGTTTTTTAAAGTTTTCTGGGAAACAACCCACCCTCAATTGATAGCAATGGTTAAAGCTTTCTTTAATAATCTTAATATACACCCTCTCATGAATCACACAAACACAACACTAATACCTAAAGTCGACCACCCTTCAAAACCTTCACAATTCAGACCAATAAGACTCTGTAATGTCACATATAAAATCATCTCAAAAATTTTAGTCAACCGAATTAGACCTATTCTCCCCTTTTTAATAAGCCCTTTCCAAAGTGCTTTTGTATTGCAAAGATCAATACACGACAATATATCAATCGCTGGAGAACTCTTTCATCATATTAGAACCTCGAAATCCACCAAAGATCCAAAAATAGCTATCAAACTAGACATCCAAAAAGCCTATGACAGCCTAGATTGGGGATTCATCAAAACATCTTTTACAAAACTTGGATTCCCATCAACCTTTATAGACTACATTATGTTATGCATCACAACAGTTACATATTCAATCAAAATAAATGGTACACCGCATGGATACATCACCCCAAGCAGAGGTATCAGACAAGGAGACCCACTATCTTCCTATATTTTTATCATATGTGCTGAAATCCTATCTACAAACCTGGGAAACCTTCAAAACCAAAAATTAGTTCCAAGACTTAACATATCACAAAAAGCACCTCCCATAATTCATCAAATTAACCAACACCTTAAAACCCTCCTCCAAGCCTATAGCTCCTCTACATGGCAAGTAATTAATACTACCAAATCGGTAATCATCCATCACTCTAATTTAGACCCAATCAAAATAAATGATCTTCAACAATTCTTTAATATATGCCTACCACATCAAAACCTCCAACCTATCTAGGCATCCAGTTTAAACAAGGAAGAGCATCAAATCGAACTTTCACTCCCCTCCTACAAAGATTAGTCTGAAAAGCAAAGGGATGGATGAAAAAATGCCTACCTCCAGCCGGAAGACTAGTTCTCATCAAAACCTCCCTAACCCCAACCTCCAATCACATAATGCAAACACAAAAGTTACCCAAAAATATACACAAACAAATAGATCGTATCACCAGGAATTTTTTCTGGGGACATGACTCAGCGATCAAAAAACTACACCCTATAGGATGGGATAAAGCAACAAAGCCATTAGCCGAAGGAGGATTAGGAATAAGGAAAAGAAGTGATCATAATAAGGCTCTTCTTATGAAGAGAATTTGGAATTTGCATGAACAACCTAACTCTATATGCGGAAGTCTATTCAACGCAAAATACCTTAAAGAACAACCATTTTTTCAAGGAAACGTTTCCATACCCTCTGCTTCCAGTCCTCAGTGTATACAACTCGCATCCATTATCCCTACCATGCAAAACTTAATTTTCCATCATATTGGAAATGGGTTAACAACTCCGATAGAAGCTAATTGGATTCCACACTCTCCCAAATTTAGACCCGACATAATACTACCCAATCCAAACGGTAGCAGATATCATCGACCCAATCACCCACTCTTGGAAGCATGAAAAATTGAACACATTTCCCAATCCAATAATTCAAAAAATTATCAACATTCACCTTCCCCAAAATAATACCCCAGATAAAATTATCTGGCCACACTCAAAAACTGGAAAGTACACTACATCTTCGGGATACAAATGTCTAACCCATGGTCAACCAACACACACCTCTGCCACCTACAAAATTCTTGTGGACCTTACCATGTCCACCAAAAATTCGGCTTTTCTTGTGGAAAGCCATCAATAAAGGATTATCAACATTCTCTCTCTTACATCGAATCCACTTGACCAACTCAGACATATGTCCAAGATGCAATACTAATACGGAATTATCAAGACACCTTTTAATTCATTGCTCAACGGCAACTACTTCCTGGAACATCTTATTCAATCAACTTACAAATGCACCAAACTCCAACCTCACCCCGACCTTCACCTTAACTCCACAAACAACCATATCCCAAATCCTGCAACAACCAACATCAACAACTATAATCTCCTCATTTTGTTTTCTATTATGAACCCTATGGCTATCCAGAAATGATCTAGTTTACCAACAAAAACAAACAACTTCGGAAGAAATCCTAGCCTGGGCACAAAAACTACAACAAGAATATTTAAGAGCACTGCACACTTCACCACCAGTCATACCAGGAGATACACTAATATTCAACCACCCAGAAACATATAGAAGGACAACAACAGTATCGGTAGGTTGGTCCACTCCGAACATCAACTGGATAAAGATTAACACAGATGGAACAGCCAGAGGACACCAGGGATTTGCAGGGGCGGGATTCGTCTGTAGAGACTCTGATGCACGAACGTTAATAGCAATGGCTCAACCATTGGGAATTACCACTGCACTAACTGCAGAAACCTGGGCATTACTTCTAGCCTCAAGAACAGCAACAAAGAGACAATGGCCTAGAGTTCTCTTTGAAACGGATTCAGAGAACCTCCTGCGTTTCATCACATCAACCACCATGCCACCTTGGAACATTGCAGGAATGATTAAAGAAATAAAAAGTAGGTTTAGGCAAATCCCACAAGTCGCCATACAACACAACTACAGGGAAGGCAATCAAGCAGCATATGGATTAGCAAACTATGCAGCAGACGGAAGCCAAGTAGGAAACTATCACTACGGGAAAAATCATCATTGACGACACAAGATAAGAGTTGTAGTACCCCTACGACAACTCCATTTGATGCATTGTGGAACGGGGGTATTGTAGAAAGTCCAAGATTTTCTACAATGGTTGACAAGTGTTGTAAAGGGTGATGTGATTCATAGTTCGACAATATTTTGCCAAAGTTGTGATTCTCTTTCGATTTTTTTTTATAACCTAACACAACTCTTGCTTGTATTGTAGAACAATCGTGGACAACATAAGTAGCATATCGTAGAAACATATGTAACAACAATTACTAGTATTATGAATAAGATTTGCACAACCCTTGTATGAATTGTCGAACTATCTCGGACAACACAGACTTATATTGTAAAGTAAGTGTTTCACAATATCTAGCTTATGTAGTTGAAACCTGGAAGACAACGTCTATTAGTATTGTGAATACTCCTCTCACTACACTTCCTTGAGTTGTATAACTATTCCGAACAACTCCCTTTGATGTTGCAAGATTTGATTTTACAATGATTGTCGTGGGTAGTAGAAATTTTTAACACAACACTTATTAGTATTGTGAATTACAGTCAGTACACTTGTTAGAATTGTAGAAGATTTGTTTTTACAATCATTGTCGTGGGTAGTAGAAATTTTTAACACAACACTTACTAGTATTGTGAATATTCTGATCAAGTACACTTGTTAGCATTGTAGAAGTACATTGATACAACTATACTATGTGTAGTAGGACTATCTTTGACAACACATAGTTATGATTGTAAATAAACTATTTCGCAATATTTGTGAATAAGACCCTACATACATATTTCACTTTTGTCACTACGTTTATGTTGTGAAATGTAAAGAAACAACTGGATTAAATGAAAGATTCATTCAAATTAAACCAAACCCGAGTCATAGCATTGATGTACCAATGTAATATACACAAAAAGTGGCAAGCATTCACATACCAATGTGATATACACAAAACATACGAAAAAGTGGCGGTGATATGTTTGTTACCAAAAGTTAAGTCTCCAAAAAGATCAAAGATAAGTCTCCAAAAGATCACGAGAAAATCAAGAAGTCTCTTGGTAGGATATTCTATCCTTGGGCCATGTGATAAAATTTGAAACAGCATCATGAACAGTTCGACTTGAAGTAGCTTGGTAGACAAGAGCATCCTCCACATAAGCAACCTTCACACATAAAGTGTAGGCTCCAAGACCGATTGGCCTTCCATGTATCGCCTTACTTGGATCTGTTTCAAAGCCAATTTCGGCCTCCGCAACCACCTCGTCCTCCTTGTACCAGCCTTAACGCCTTGCAAACTTGGAATCTCTTTGGCACTTGAACCTCATTTTGTCTCCCGACATGACTTGGAGTGGTATCGGGTTGAGTCTCTTTCATTACAAATAATATTCCCGCTAGTGCTAGCCTCATGATTGTTCTTTTGGGACTTGACATGCGAGAGGGTAAGACTCCATTGCGGACACATTTTGATTTCATTCCCTATATTAAGACCAATCAGCAGTATGAGGCATTATCGAGTTTGAATTCATCAAGAAAAGGAGACCTAATAGAAGACAAGTTAAATTCTCACCTCTAATTGCACCACTCGATCACTCAGTGCTTTATAAGATTCCTGACACTCTTTAATCATCATCTTATAGTGGGACTGCGTAACAACCTTTTTACGTGTCGCTCCAAAACCAATTCCTTTAAGTCTCCCTTTAGTTTTCTTGTCCTCGCCAAAGGCCTTTGCAAGAATATCATCTGTCACGGATGATCCACAATCAACACCATACTTTTCTCGAGCTTTTTCAAGTTTTTCCGTGTAAGTGTGTAAAACATCGAGGTATTTTTGCATTTTTCAAGCACACATAAACAAAACAAAGGAACGGGGAGAAGATTTCTTACCAAAGCTTCTACAACACCAGGATGTGGTTTCTTTCCTTTGCGCTTGTTTATGACCAACTTTCCAGATTACATCTCTATCAATCTCTTTGGTTGTGTTTTTGCTCTTTTTCACGCCAAATAAATGTATCAATACATGACAAGTCATCAAGAATAGCATAACAACATGGTATTAAAGTCTTGATACATGCTTAGAAGAAACTCGAGAATATTTTTAACGATGCAATAGCTTTCACATGGTGAATATCAAGAATGTAGAACATACCAATTTCACCTCCAATCGGGCGTAACCTTCTCGACTTATGGTATGTGGGGTGGTGTGTTTTGAACGATTTTCTTGCATTTTTATTCTTCTGACCTGAATAGAAAAGTAAAGAAATCATTAGACAGACTTTTAAGTTTTTAATACAAATATATAGTCATTCTATATAATATAAATTACTTACTCTGAATTCAATAGAGTCTACATGTTTCACAAACTCTTCCCACTCCCTAACTGTCATGGTCCTGGGCATTAACTTCTCCAACCGTTTCTTTTGTTCTTCCCCTTGTAGCCGATCCAAAGCGTCGAGTACCAAACCAGCTTTCCTTGACCTTGCTTCTCTAAGATAAGTTCCCATTTTTTGAAATAATAGTCTTTGTAACACTCAGGCACAATGAATCGATTCTACAAATAGAATTAAATAATTTGAATTAGAATACGCTATGAATTAAATAATTGTTGACTAATGAAAAGAGTTAAAGAGTTATCAATTGCGTACCAAGACTATCTTCCATATGTTTTCTTTGGCTTCATAAGGGACAAGTCTCCAATCCTTGAACGTTAATGGAAGTTTCCGAACAAGCACCCCTAGACACTCGGCAAGTTGCACGAGATGGATCACCAATCGGTTGTTCATTAGCATTGAAGGAAACTTTCTCTTCGGATCAGTGAGAATCTAACTTTAGTGCATACATCAGGTTGGACCACGTGGAACATATTTTCTTTTCTTCGCTTCTTTTCCTTCTTCACCTTCCTCATTATCGTAACTATTACCATTCTTTAATTCATGTTCATCATCATTACCATTATCATTTTCTTCTTCCAATTCAGGGCTCATCACCATTACCATTCTCTTCTTCCACATCATGCTCCACATGATCGGAGTTATCCTCTTCCACAGACTTCCTCCTCCTCCTCCTCTTCCTCTTCGTCTTGAAAATCTGCGAGAGTGTCGTGTGGATCCCGAAGTTGAACATTCGGACATGGGCTGTCTTGCTTGTGTCAAGTTTCCGCTTTACATTCTTTCTCCCCACTCCAGAATTTTCATTATCTCCTTTAGAGCTTTTAGATTGGGACTTTGTAGTTGTTGATTGTGAAAGTTGAGCAATTTCGGATTGCACATTCTTCTTCCTAGTAGCCTCATTTGCCTCTTTGTAGTTGGTGACGACAGTTTAGCACTTTCGGGTTGTCGACAACGCTTTGGAGTTGTTGCACACTTAGTTGGAGAAGAAACAGAACACTTGGTTCTAACTTCTTGTTCCTTGGTGATGATCGCCTACTTTTAGGTGAAAGAGATGGTTCTGCGGACTTGGTTTGAGTCGGGGTTTGCAGCTTTGAAGTGAGTGAAGCACTTTCGGTTGGGGAATGTTGAGTGTTCTCGCTTGTTTTTCATCTGCAAAACCTCGTAGCTTAGTTAAAATGAGAAGGTAAGTAGTTTGTTATGAAATTGAGATGAAAATTCTTTACCTTTATCGCAAACTTCTTGATGACCTTCATCTTTAATGTATCCTTGCTAGTCCGCAACTTTGAAGAGAGTTGAGCACCGTCGGGATGGAGATGCTTTATCGCTTAACTTCTTGTTCCTTGGTGATGATCGCCTACTTTCGGGTGGAAGAGATGGTTCTGCGAGACTTGGTTTTTGTAGGACCGCAACTTTGAAGTGAGTGGCGAGTATCTTTAGATGGAGAACCTTTATCGTTTGGGATTTGTTTGTTTTTCATACGAAACAACAATGCATATAGGTTAGTTAAAATTATTTGGTGAAGAAATTTTTTTACACTGAAATTGAGATGAAAAGTTTTTACTGTATCGCCAACTCCCGACCAGCTTCTTCTTTCATTGTTCCCTTGTTAGTCTTCATTATTGCAGAGTATGCCTTGCAAAAACATAACCCAATTATCAATATGGCTCAAAAGCTAACACAAATGAATGCTACTAAAGGCAAACAGAATTCAAAAACATCTTGCAGGTGATGCTTACTAAACATGATGATCATCATTAACCAAAGAGAAAGAAAAAAATCCCTTGTCGCAACACCAAGAAAACCAAAGAGAATTCTAAATTCTTACGAATTCTAAATTACTCACCACATAACACAATAGAAGAAAAAAAGGACTCAAATGCTAATCATGTTGCTGCATGAAAATGCACTAAAAAGATAAAAGAAAATGAAAATCTATGAAAAGTGAGACTTGTAATGTTTACAATTTTCACAAAATGTATTCTCAAAGGAGGAAATACAGGGTCTAATGCCTGCAACTCCAAACACAAGGCATGCATCACAGTGGCTAAAAATATGAATAGCTAAATATAGTTCATGCATCACAGTGGCTAAACTTCATGCTTCGGCAAAAATATAATCAAATCATACACCTAAAGAGAATAAGGCTACACCTATCAAGCTAGATTAACATAAATAAGTGAAACTCAACCTAATAGCTACATATATCATGTTAAAGAAGCTATAAACAACATTAACCTAAAAAAAACTATACAGAACATATTAAACATGACCAAATTTAATTTAAATCAAGTTTAACACAGACCTAAAATACTAGAACATGAGCTGCAGAGACAATCATCAAAAGACCAAAATTATGATGAAAATCATCATAAAAATCATTCACCAAAATTAAAGACCTAAAATCGAAAATTCACAAAATTAAATAGGACCCAATTCCAATTTCATCATGGAAACAACAAAACCTAAGTTGCATGTTAAGATCTAATTATTTCGTGAAGAAAAAAAAAACCCAAAATTACTAAAATAGAAAACTGGAACAGAAAGAGATTTATACTCTTAAGATTTGAGAGTATGAGAGATTACCCTTCGTGAGATCCTTTTCTTGAAAATTTGTTAGGGTTTTCTTCAAAGTTGAAGAGATCTAAGATTAATAGATAGTTATGGTTTTAGAAGAGTTTGAGTGATTGAGAGATTGTTAGGGTTTTTTGATGAGAGATTGAGAGATTGTTAGGGTTTTAGAGATGAGAGATTGAGAGATTGTTAGGGTTTTCCGATGAGAGATTGTTAGGGTTAGAGCTTCACGATTTGACATGGCGATAGGTGAGAGAGTTTTCTTTTTTTTTTGGTGAGAGAGTTTTCTTATTTCGGTGAAGATAATGATTTTGGTGAGACGCGGTTTTCCAATGTGTGTGTGAAATTTGGGCGCGTTGTCTGAAAATATTGGGGGGAATTAACATCGAGAGGACACGTTGCAGTGGTCCAAAAATAAATATTGTCTGAAAATTCATTGGGCAGACACGTGACCAAATTTGGGCGGGCTTCTGGGGCGGGAAAATAAGAACTTTCCTATTGGTCTAAGCAAGAGCATACGGATTGGCAAACAAACACAATTTTTAACAAAGAAATACAAGCTTCCCACCGTTAGATTTAGTAGTGTTTGCTTCCCCTAACTTTGGTACGTTGGATTAGATAAAATTACAAAAAAACCAATTGGTGGTAACACTCTTAGTAACATAGATATAACCTGGCTCCGAGCTCGAAACCTGGCGGTGAGCGGACTACTCTAAGTCAGAGACTTCGTAAATACGATGAATCCATCTATCCATAAGTAATATAGGTGCCATTGGAATATTCCTCCAACCCTTAAACCTGTCCGGTTTTTGGCAACCGAGACATAACATGGCTCCGAGCTCGAAACACGGTGGTGAGTGAACTACTCTATGTTAGAGACATAACATGGCTCCGAGATCGACACTGGCGATGAGTGGACTACTCTAAGTCGAGACTTCATAAGAACGATGAATATGTGGATCCATTGGTAAGATGCTTTCATAATATTCCTCCAACCCTTAAACATGTCGGTTTTGGCAACTTCGAGACATAACATGGACCCGAGCTCGAAACCTGGCGGTGAGTGGACTACTCTAAGTCATAGACTTCATAAGAACGATGAATATGTGGATCCATAGGTAAGATGCTTTCATAATATTCCTCCAACCCTTAAACCTGTCCGATTTTGGCAACTTCGAGACATAACATGGCCCCGAGATCGAAACCTGGCGATGAGTGGACTACTCTAAGTCGAGGAGACTTCATAAGAACGATGAATATGTGGATCCATAGGTAAGATGCTTTCATAATATTCCTCCAACCCTTAAACCTCGTCCGATTTTGGCAACTTCGAGACATAACATGGCCCCGAGATCGAAACCCGGCGATGAGTGGACTACTCTAAGTCGAGACTTCATAAGAACGATGAATATGTGGATCCATAGGTAAGATGCTTTCATAACATTCCTCCAACCCTTAAACCTGTCTAGGTTTTGGCAACCGAGACATAACATGGACCCGAGCTCGAAACCCGCGGTGAGTGGACTACTCTAAGTCATAGACTTCATAAGAACGATGAATATGTGGATCCATAGGTAATATGCTTTCATAATATTCCTCCAACCCTTAAACCTGTCCGGTTTTGGCAACCGAGACATAACATGGCTCAGGAGCTCGAAACCACAGCGATGAGTGGACTACTCTAAGTCGAGACTTCATAAGAACGATGAATATGTGGATCCATAGGTAAGATGCTTTCATAATATTCCTCCAACCCTTAAACCTGTCCGATTTTGGCAACTTCGAGACATAACATGGCCCCGAGCTCGAAACTTTGGCGTTGAGTGGACTACTCTAAGTCATAGACTTCATAAGAACGATGAATATGTGGATCCATAGGTAAGATGCTTTCATAATATTCCTCCAACCCTTAAACTGTCCGGTTTGGCAACTTCGAGACATAACATGGCTCCGAGCTCGAAACCTGGCGATGAGTGGACTACTCTAAGTCAGAGACTTCATAAGAACGATGAATATGTGGATCCATAGGTAAGATGCTTTCATAATATTCCTCCAACCCTTAAACCTGTCCGATTTTGGCAACTTCGAGACATAACATGGCCCCGAGATCGAAACCTGGCGATGAGTGGACTACTCTAAGTCAGAGACTTCATAAGAACGATGAATATGTGGATCCATAGGTAAGATGCTTTCATAATATTCCTCCAACCCATAAACTGTCCGATTTTGGCAACTTCGAGACATAACATGGCCCCGAGATCGAAACCTGGCGATGAGTGGACTACTCTAAGTCAGAGACTTCATAAGAACGATGAATATGTGGATCCATAGGTAAGATGCTTTCATAACATTCCTCCAACCCTTAAACCTGTCCGGTTTTGGCAACTTCGAGACATAACATGGACCCGAGCCTCGAAACTGGCGGTGAGTGGACTACTCTAAGTCATAGACTTCATAAGAACGATGAATATGTGGATCCATAGGTAAGATGCTTTCATAATATTCCTCCAACCCTTAAACCTGTCCGGTTTTGGCAACTTCAAGACATAACATGGCTCCGAGCTCGAAACACGGGCGATGAGTGGGACTACTACAAGTCGAAAACTTGGATTAGCGTACTCGGTGGTGAATGGAGAAGCTTATCGGCATTTTGGAATAATACATAATCTTTGTTGGCCCGAAAGGTTCTATCTAAATTGGTGTCCAATCGTACGAGAGGAAGTGAAAGCTGGAAAGAGTTAGCGTATCAGAGAAGCTTAGGGGTATTTTAGGAATAATATATATTTTTTGTTCTGATTTGAGTAATCCAACAAAGAGAGGGAAAATAAAACGTAGGGTAAACTTTTGCAGAACTAGACTTTAGCAGAATTGAGAAATCCTTTGCAAAAGAGACAAAATTTTGTCGTATCCCTAAGACAATCTTTCTTAAGAGTTGTGGAAGGGGGTTGTTGAAAAACTTCATCATAACCATCCATTTCCATCTACAGCCGTCCATTTAATTATTTTTTTTCCCTTAATTTTTTTATAATAATCTTATTTTTAATATAACTATCATCACATCATAACCACCCATTCATTTATTCTTTAATTCTATTTCATCTACAACCGTTAAATATTTTTCTTATCTTTTTTCTTTAACATCATTCTCATTTCCATTCCTTCCTTATCCTTTTCTTTTTTTCCCTCAACTGCATCTCCCCCAGTGTGTTCGACAGAGAAACTTCACCTCAAACCACTGTCAACTTCGGTACAACAGCACCACCATCACTCAAACCCCCGGCAACTTCATCGTCTACGACTCCAACAGCTCCGTTCATTACCATCCTTTTCAACTTCATCGATCTCAGGAGATTTCTTCACCAACTTCATCATCATCACACAATATTGAAGATCGATCTGTAACCCATATCTCAACTAGCCACCTCCACCAATTTCCCAAAGTTGAAGATCGATCTGTAACCAAATCTCAATTTAGGGTATATTTTTTTTTTTTTTTTTTGAATTAGGTTTTTTTTCAGTGCATTAAATTCTGTTTTTTGAGTTCAATTGCTCCATTTGTGTGTTCTAAGTTCAATTGTAGATGTGATGTGATTGCTTGTCATCATGAAATTGAACTCAAATAGTAAACATAACAAGTATTTGAAGCATATAACGTTTCAAATTGTGCATGATATGAGGAAAAGTTCTCGATTTGGTGATTGATGTTATGTAAATTGCATGCGATTGTGTTTAGTGACTTTTACCTCGTACCGCTTGCCGAATAAGAATTGCTGCCCCAGGTGTGTTGAATGTCTAGAATTAGTACTCACATCTGTAGTTAATTGAAGGGAAGTTGAACTGGATTAACTAGTATTGACATATGTTGTCTAAACAGTGCGAATAGTTTGTTTGAAGGACTTGATTTCAATTTGATTGGCCAGTTTGTCTAAAGCTTTTCTTGCGTAGGCTGTAGAGGCACTCTTAGTAGCAAATGGTTATACATGTGGCACGATGTACTCAAGTTAGACAAGGTTGGTTATACTAGTTGAAGATATGATCAATTAAACCGATTTTTTTCATCGTTATATACCGAAAAGGTAGTTGAGTGGCCATTGTTCGATTTCCCTTTGCTCCAAGTGTTAGTTGATTTGATTGGCCCCTGTTCTGAATGTTTTTGTGGATCTTTGAGTGGAGGGAAAGATGGAAACCTCCTCCAAGGTGAAATCACTTCATCAAAACTTTCGTTTAAGGCGCATGCCGTGCGGGCTTTAAAAAGTCGAACTTGTGCCTTGATGCGTTGTTTACTTTTGTTTAAGGCGCACTCTTGTTGTTTCTGCGGAAGTAGATATCCTTGTACTTTATCTGGTCACCCCATCACATTAGATGTTTCGTGTTTCTCCATGAAAAATTAAAGGCGTTGGATTTTCTGAGTATGTTCACATAAGAGCTAGTAGAGAAATTTGCTTTCATATAGGAGAATGTATTGGGCTGAAACTTCAAGAACAGGGCAAGGCCAAAAAGTAGTATGGTTTAATGCGAATCCTTTTCAAAATGCTTCTGTGTTTTAGAAGAACTCATTATAGTAATCCTATGTAATCAGTATATAAGCATCATTCTCCAGTATGAGCCGACTAATCAAAAGTGCGATCTATTCCTTTATGTCATGTTCCATCTAGCTTTACTTTTGCGTACATCTATACCCCATCCTTGGACATTTTTCTGTTATGTAAGGCCGCTGTTGGTTTGTTATTGCTTTCTTAACTTTTACCGACTTTGTACTTGCAGAGGTTATAACATCACTGAGTTCCACCCTACTCATTGTAATACGTTAGCGTATAGTAGCTCGAAGGGGTCTATCCGGCTTATTGATTTGATAAACCGTCTCTGCACTCTATGTGATACTCATAGCAAATTGTGAGTGGTATCTATCTAGCTAAATATTCATATCAGTACCTCACCCCGGGAATATGTATTCTCAATCCCCATTTTTGTATATGTAAATATCTTACAATGTGTAACTCCAAGTTTGTAAGTTAAAAAGAAAAAAAAGGAAAATTTTTAAGTTCTGACTTATGATTTGTTAATTCATTATGGTTACTTATGCTGGTTATCATATTTTGATTGCGCCAGTGCCATTAATCTTTAATAAATTCAACATTCCAACCAAAGAAGTGGCTCTAGTGTTGGTTGAGAAGGGAAATTGAAAGGCTTTTTTTAATCGGATCGAAGAGGCGAACATATTTGCAGATTCAAGTCATTCAAAATGATGAATAAAGATTGGGTTTATTGGCCAAGGTTAATATGTGTAGAATATTACATTCTTTACTTGGTTTTCCCTCTTTTATTGCGTTATTCCGTGCTTAATTATTTCGTCGTTCTTTCATGCGGGGTGATCTTCCATATCAGAGGCCTTGAAGAATTTCATAGATACTTGTTTGTCGAGACTTGGAAATCCTTTGGAGTTCGGTTGTCCTTGTGTTGATTGTAAGAATCTCGCTTTCCCACTTCCTCCGAAAGAAGTACATCTTCACTTGCTGAAACGAGGTATGGATCCTACATACACCGAGTGGGTTTTCACGGGAGACTATACACACTTCTGCGATGTACGCCACGAGGGAGAAACAAGGGGTTCATATCATGTAGATGCCGATGTTGAAGGCCGATGCACATATCGATCGAGGACATGAACTTGTGCAAGACGAGGGTTGGAAAACCATGTGGAAGAGGTGGACACGCCGTTATATCCTAATTGTAAAACACACACAAAGTTATCCATCACACGTTGAATTGTATCGGCACAAGACACTAAATGGTTTATCTAGGAAATCTTTTGACGAACTTCTCGGGACAATTGGTTCTTGTTGCCGCTAGATCATTGTCTTCCTTGCTCAACATATGAAGTGAAGAAGCATTTGAAATCTTATCAATTGACTTACCGTAAAAAATACATGCTTGTGTTAATGATTGTTGTTTGTTTAGAAAAGATTTGAAAGATGCGGATGAGTGTCCTAAATGTCATTATTCTAGGTGGAAGGCAGACACATCTAACATGGACGATGCTTGACATGATAGACAAGCCGCAAAAGAAGATATAGGTGAAGGTGCTTAGGTACTTCCCATTGTGCCGAGATTGAGGAGATTGTTTCAATCGCGGGGGCTGGTTTGAGCGCGAATTGATATGGCACGCAACGAACAAGAGTAAGGATGGGAAGATGCGTCATCCAATGATTCTTTGGCTTGGAAGCACATAGACAGAAAGTATCCCGAGTTTGCTTCGGATCCCCGTAATTTGCGTCTTTGGCTTCTTTGTTGATGGATTTAATCCATTTGGTGATCTTTCCGCAACCCACGGTTGTTGGTCGGTGATGCTCGTGGTGAATAATTTGCCCCCTCGGTTGTGTATGCAAGGTGACAACATAATTTCCGAGCATGCCGATTCCGGGAAAAAACAACCGGGTAATGACATTGATGTATACTTGCAGCCCTTGATTGATGATCTTATTGAGTTGTGGGAGAAAGGGTGCAGGTATATGATTCGTTTACTAAAAACGATTTTAACTTGAAGGCATTATTAATGTGGACAATAAACGATTTCCCCGCATATGGTAATCTATCTCGGATGTACGTATAAAGGGAAGGCGGCTGTCCTCTTTGCGGTGAAAACACACTTTCAAACTGGTTGCCATTTAGTCGTAAAAACTGTCTACTTGAATCATAGGAGATTTCTTCGTCATAATCATCCTCTTCGGCGAAAAAAGACTGGTTTAATGGAGAGATTGAGAGGAAGGAAAAGCCACTGTTATGTCCGGTGCGGCACTTGAATGTCGAATAGTATTACAAATGATTTTGGGAAAGCGGAGAAGAACGAGGAGGAGATAAGGAAAAGAAAGAGAAAAAGAAGAAGAATAAGGGCAAGAGTAGTGCGCGGCAAGTGCAAATGTGGGTAATTCTAAATGTGGGAAGCGGAAAAGGGCATTTGTTGCTGATGCGGCTATTTCTGATGCAAATGATGATGAAACTGAACTTCGGGTGTTTAACAAAAGGTCGATATTCTTCGACTTGCCTTACTGGAAGGTTAGTTCCATAACTTCAAACTTACTTGTTAATATTTAGCTATGAGTTCTTTCTCGCTTTGCACCGTGTTAGCCTCTAAACTTCACATTATCAACAAATGCAATATAAATGGCACACAGTCTTGGTCACATTAACAAAATTAATTACACTTTGCCAAATTAGCTTAAGTGAGAGAACACATAAACGAAGTTAATTACACTTTGCAAAATTAGCTTTAGTGAGGATTAGAATCTCCCAAAGACACATGAAAAATTAGCTTAAGGAGTAATTTCTATCTAGTCTGTTTTGGTGGCATTTAATGGGAAGTTTCTTATAATGAGATCATTAACTTCTTGCAAATGGTAACAAGAGACTATTTGCCCTATTTTTCTATTCATTATAGGGATTGCATTTTATGAGTTCGAAAATTATTTGTTTTTGTTTTCTATATAGAAAATTATATCTTTATATAAAAGTGCGGAACTAAGTCGCATTAGCGCTAGTGAAATCATTATATCTTGATTAATTGTATATTGTTCTTGCAAACATTATAATCATTGTACTCCAGGTGACAAAACGTTTATTTTGGCTGTATAAAAGTTTGAATTTAGGTATTAGTCGATGATGCATCAATTTAAGCTAGTTGGCGTTTCCAAATCTTGCATTCCTCAAATGCCATGACATACTTCATTTAGGCATCTATACTTACCTAAGATTCAACAAAGCATGACATTATAACTTTCACATAGATTAAATATACGATCGTTTACTTCTTTTTAGAATTAATTACTAATGTTAGGTTTTTTCCATCTTCCTAGGATTTATTACTACGGCACAATATTGATGTTATGCATACGAGAAAAAAATGTTTGCGAGAGTATCATTGGCACCATATTGAATATAAAGTCCAAAACAAAAGACGGTCTAAAGTCTCGCAATGATCTGAAGAGTATGGGAATAAGACCGAATTGCATCCAAAAGAGATAAATGGCAAAACAATCCTTCCACCAGCACCATCTTTGTTTAAATGACAAGGAAAAGGCTATATTGTATAATAGGATGAGAAATTTGAAGGTTCCATATGGTTATAGTTCCGATCTTAGAAAGCATTTCTCGAAAGATGGTTGCTTAGGTGTTCTTAAGGCTCATGATTACCATGTTCTTATGCAACAAATATTACTGTTGCTTTGCAAGGACTTTTACCCGTAGGGCCAAGGGAGGCAATTTTCGGGTTATGTTCTTATTTTCACGAAATATGCCAAAGGACAGTTGATCTCCATAGATTAATAGAACTTGAAGTAGAAGTTCTTTGAGACTTTGTGTATGTTGGAGAGGTACTTCCCTCCGTCACTTTTTGATGTCATGGTGCACTTGACAATTCACCTAGCTCGAAGTGCGATTATGTGGACTGTACAATATCGTTGGATGTATCCATTTGAAAGGTATGCCAATTTAATTTATATTACTTGTTTTTTTGGTTTCGTGTTGAAAGTTATGCCCTTTGTAGCTTAGAGATACTAATATTTAATTAATCGGGTAAATCAGTTGCATACGCGACTTTCCTAGGTATATGAAGACATTCAAAGAATATGTAAAGAATTATGCACAACTTGAAGCTTGTATAGCCGAGTGTTATCTTGGAATGGAGTGTGTTAGGTATTTTGATATTCGTAAGGCCCAAGCGAGTTGAAACGGGGAGTAAAGCAAAGGAATAACGAAAGCACTCAAAATGGTTCCACACCGGCAAAGACGTCCTCTTTCTAAAGGTGTCCAAGTGCGTATGGATAGTGAGAAGTTAAAGATAGCTCACAGATATGTGCTTTTTAACACACCCGAAATTGACCCATATATGACGTAAGTATGACGTTCATGTTCATTAAAAATGGTCTCTGTCAATTAATACTTCATTTTCTAATTTTACTTTTGTCTTAGAATGCATATGTACGAGTTAAAATCTTCAAGTGAGGAGGGCAATTACTAGTGAAGACCAACTCAATTCCATACAATCTGACACATTTGCAGATTGGTTTCAACAAAAGGTACGTTTAGTCCACTCTTAGTCAGATTATGCGGCTTAGTATAGTTTAAACACTTAGACATTTTGCTGCTACGGAAAACTACTACAAAAAACACAAATACGTGTGATTTTGTTTCATTCTCATCACTTTAACAATCCATGTTAGGCACATCATCACTATAAATCTAACCCACGATGCTTAGATAGCAAATTTAGTTATATTCTTATGTTCGAGATTATACATTTGTAGGTTAAGATGCAAATCGAACAAGGCATGCCGTATCACATACGGTAGAATGGTTGTCATATGGACCGTTAGAAAACTGCGTATCATATAAAGGCTTGCTAATCAATGACACTAGGTTTATTACGAAGGATGTTAAGAGAGTCACACAAAACGGTGGAGTTTCAATTGAATCAACAACCTTAGTTGCGGGACGGTTTAAACTAGTGGGTTCTACGGTGTTTTAGAAGAAATTCTATTGTTGGACTACAATCATATGTTTCAAATTCCAATATTCAAATGTGATTGGGCTCCACACCAATTTTGGTGTGAAGGTAGAAGATGGATTTACATTAGTCAATTTAAAGCGACATAAGAACCAATACCGTAACGATCCATTCATTTTAGCAAAGCAAGCGCGACAAGTTTTCTATTCTCGAGAGTCAATATATCTAATTGGTATGTGATGGTGAAACCACCACCTAGGGGTTTCCATGAATTAGAGGAATACAATGAAATGCATGACACAAATTGCCAACCAATGGATACTTCAATGCTTGGTTTCCAAATGGATGACGAGAGCGAGAGTTACGTAAGAGAAGATGGGGAATATATCATAGTGGTTCCGACAAAGAAGAAGAACAAAAGAAGAAGAAAAGAAGTTCACAAGTTAGATCACTAGTGTATTCTTTTCTGTGTTGTATTCTTACTTTAGTAATATTTGGTGTTATTTGCCTTCTCAAGTAATCTACTTCAATCGCTACTCTCAAGTTTTTGCTACGGTGAGTGTGTAGTTACGTATGAGTTGTTAATTAATAGTGCAAGATCTTTCTTTGTGAAGTATGCTTCTACTCGGGAATGAGTATGGAGCAAAGTAGCTGCTATCACTCGCCACTTTTATGAATATTTGATGTATCCATCATCGCCGCACATGGGGTGTTTCTTAGCTGCTATCGCATGTTGCAGTTTGTGCTATGTGATCGCGTGTATTGGTAAGTGTATTTCTCACTTATCAAACTCTATGTTCTACTTGTTGGTAATTCGGGCTTCTTTTGTTAACATCATTTGTGTGTGAATATCGATTTGGAGATGGTAATGTTTTTGAAAAGTGCAGAGTGCGAGACCTTGTTCTCATATGTACGGGAGTATGTAGGTTGTAAGAATGCAGCTTGCATACTCTAGTTGTATTTTCTTTACTAATACTAGTATTTTTCTTGCAAAAAGACAGTTAACAGCTCCATTTGTGTGCTTAATTATAAAATGCTAGCTCTGTACTTTTATAACACCCTTTTTAACTCCGCCAATGTAAATGATATATCATTTCATTGCCGGTCTCAAGCCCGGATGAAGGAGGAGAGAAAATGGGACATTCGGTTTTTATGGTTGCTATATTGGCCCACTTAAATTCTCGCCTTGGTCTCAACTTGTGCATAATTGCTCTACATATGCTTATATTCGTATATATATGCTCCCTCCCTTCTAACTTATAATCTGATGGTATACTTTTGCCATAATTCCCCAAACTTATTCATTTAGTTCATTGCAGGCATTGCATGCTTTGCTTAAAGTGGGTGGTCTTATAGAATGTATGTGATTGTTTATAGAGAAGAATGTATGTGATTACAAAAAGAATGCTTCGCGCTATTTTCGGCTCAGTCACACTCGAGCATTATTTTTGAGCATTATATTTTGTTTTACAACACTTATGAAGGGTTGTCATAAAGTTAGTGTATTAAAAACCACCAACTTAACGTAACCTGTGATAGTGTAGGTATGGTTAGTGGTGTAGACTTCCATACAAGAGGCTCTGGATCGAATCCCCCAAACCTAATTTTTTTTCCAACATTCTATATTTTAAATTCAACAACACTTATAAGTGTTGTTATACATTTCTATTAAAAAAAAAAAAACCGAAACTTGCGTTTGTAAGGATGGTTGATGAGCTAGACATCCATGCATTAGGTTCATGTTCGAATCTCCCCTCTAACGTATTTTCATTATCATATTTTTGTGTTTTTCAACAACACTTGTGAGGATTGTGATAGGCTAAGTCACTACACTTATGAAACAAAGTTGTTATACCTAAATGTCGTCACAAGTCAGCTTTGCTAAAGGAGTTGTCGTTTGTTTTCTTAGCGCAACCCCTTGTTCGTAATTGTTGGTAGTGATGATATACGACAACG
>JAJJWW010004563.1:0-38548 GCA_023531295.1 Papaver armeniacum
ATTTAAATAAATCTAAAAACATTGAAGATGAAAACGTTGGACATAGTTATGTGTACTCACAATAATGGCTATTCCAAACCTTAGTCATCCTTCTTAAAAACACAAGAATAAAATTCTTATAAGAAGTTTCCTGGACATCAAGACAAACTCGTAATGCACATATAAGATGATTTGTCCTTACAGGGTAGAATCAATCTTCTTCGCACGGATTTACACCAAGAATAGCTACCGAAGGTGTATAAAAAGATTTTCAAAGAAGACCATACAAAGACAATAATGACCATGCACCATAGTTCACATAAGATGATTGTGAACATTCAAGAATGTCATAGCAATGCGTACTACTGTCCATTCTTGAACTTCCTTCTTTGTGTTTCACCAACAACATTCTTTTAAAAGTTAGAAATGAGCTTAGAAGAGTATTACTCCAAGAATCCAAGTTCCCAATTCCAAGAGAAGTGGAACAAGTGCGACAAAATGGAGCAAAACACTCAAAAACAAGAGACAGGACAAATACCAATCTTAACTCATACAAATTCAGGAATTCTCATCTCTATTTTGAAGAGAATTCAAAGAGTAAGAGAATGCAAAAAAAAATGAGGTCATTCCAAGTTCGGACGAAGAAGTTACGGCCAAAACAAGTTTACCGAATATCGACGTTAAGTATGCATATCGGTTTGCAAACGAATTTTCATGACCTGTGGGAGTATGCAAACGAGTATGCGTACTTAAACCCCTGGATTTTGATTTTAAATGATGTTATGCATACCTGGTAGGTGTACCATGAAGTCCAAACATCCCGAACTACTATTTTCAAACCTAAACGTTTAAGAACCTTAAACACAGATCAAGTTAGGTAGAAATGAACAATAAGCAAGGTACATGGATCATTATAAGTACTCTAAGCAAATAAAAATACAAATCTCTCTCAAGTTTATAGACATACCTTTTTAGAAGAATTCAGTCGAATTATACAGCCTTACCGAACATAATCTGGGTTCCCCAATTCTCGTGCTTCCCTCACCGTACATAGTAGGGCATTCCTTGGTGAGGATGCACTTACAACACAATCAAGTTGTGTTGGGAGTGAACAATGTCTTGCTCACCACAAGTGAACTTTGGATTATCATGAAAGATATCTCTTTTAAAACCTTTCACATCCAATTCCATTTTTCCAAAAAAACTTGTTAAGTTCCAACATCATGGATACTGCCTTCTCCATAGTCATGGAATTTTGTGGAAGATCATTCCTTTTCACACTCAAAGCATCATTGGATTTCTTTGGTACCCACTACGAGTGCGTTTAGGAACAACCAGAACCTTATTCCCATTACTCTCTTCAAGATTTCTCGGAAGATAATTGGATTGACTATTCTTTTGCAAGTTAGTCTTTCTCCAACTGGGAGCATCGGATCTTGTCTTCGTCTTTATGAAGTTATCCTTCCGATAACCATTACGATTGTGAAAAGGATTCGTATGATGTTTATAGGCAAATCTAGATTTATCACAAAAGCCTTCGATTCATTTTCCTAAAGGTTGGACAGATTTACAACTTTGTAGTGTTAAGGGATTAGTCTTAACATATGATCTTGGTTTCACAACTTCTTGTGATGCCCAAACAAGAACATCATGAAGTATCTCATTCATTATACTGAAAGGACATCTCCTTTCCAGGTGACCTTTATTTCTGCAATAGTGGCAAACATAAGGAATGTTCTTACCTCGATCCGTGTGTGCTAACTTTGGAGGTTGATATACTTTGCTCTTTTGAACCTTAACTGCCGGTGAAGGTATTTCACTTTTGCCATCAGTGGAAACCTTTTGTTGAGAATAATCACTAGCCTTGATAAATTTAACCTATTTGCTAATACTTGGAGCATCTATTCCCTTATAGCCCAATCCTTGTGTATCACGATGATTTTTATTTGCTCCTAGCATAGTGGTTAATTTGTTCGAACTAGTATTGAACTTTTCAAGTCCTCCTCTAACATCTTGATTTTATCAAGAGCAATGGCTAAATCAGCCTCAAGGTTTTTTGAGCGAGACAAAGCGCTATCTCTGTCGTCAAAATTTGTTTTCTGGGAGTTAATCCTTGCTTCAGATTCTGCAAGTTTCTCTTCCAAAAAAAAAAAACTTTTGATAAATATTATCACATTCAAGTGACTTCATAGGTAGGTTTTCCTCAGAATCCTTGAGGATTGATTCGTTAGAACGATTCAAAACATAAACTCCTGCGCGTAACATCTTCTCAATTTCTTGTTTTCTCGACAGAGAGGAGTCAAGAGGAGTTACATGAGAAGTTGTCATCTTCTTATTTTCCAACGAATTCAAAACCTTCACATACTTAGAGACTTCCTCATCAACATCTCTATCGATATCTAAATCACCTTCATCAAAAAGTTCATCCAACTGTTCTTCTAGGCGTGTTTCCCAGACTTCAACAGTTTTTACATTAAGATAATGTTTAAATATTGACTTAGATGTGACAGTTCTCTCAGGTGAATTCAGGCTTTGAAAATCATCTGGTAATTTCTGACCTGGTACGTTATTAGAGATAGACTCATCCATAATAATCAGATTGCTACAAACACAGACTTATGAGGTCTTTAACGTGTTTGCCTGCTCTGATACCAATTGAAAAAGTAGGGGTACAACAACCTCACCCTATATTTCTCTTAGCAATCTATATGGACTAACTCCAATATACTTTTAAGAGAATCAACTACACAGTCAGACTCAATCTTAATAAAAAGTAAATCAAAGAGTTATATCTCAATTTCTCGTTTCAATACTTACTCAAGTAAATAGAAATCTGCGAGTCTAATTGAATACAAGAGAAATTAACTTGAAAGGTACCAAAGACCAATGTTCAAGGATCAATCAATTTCAATCAACAACCAAGGGTCGGATTTCCAAATTGATTGATTCAACGCGACAACTGTGATATTTCAATTATATAACAAAATATAATGCGGAAAAGAAATAACACGGACATTTAAGTTTTGTTAACGAGGAAACCGCAAATGCATAAAAACCAGGAACTAGTCCAGATTGAACACACACATCTTTGTATTAAGCCGCTGAGACACTAGCCTACTACAAACTAACCGGTGCGGGATAGTTGAACCCCAATCAATCTCACACTGATCCAAGGTACAATTTCGCTCCTTACATCTCGATCTGAGCAAGATACTACGCACTTGATTCCCTTAGCTGATCTCCCCACAACTAAGAGTTGCTACGACCCAAAGTCGAAGACTTTAATAAACAAATCTGTATCATACAGAAAAGTCTACAAGAATAGATAAATATGTCTCCCACAGAAATACCTACGAGTTTTGTTCCATCTTTTGATAAATCAATGTGAAAATGAACCAATTGATAACCCGCACTTATATTCCCGAAGAATAGCCTAGAATTATCAATCACCTCACAATAATCTTAATCGACTAGCGAAACAAGATATTGTGGAATCACAAACGATGAGACGAAGGTGTTTGTGATTACTTTTCTATCTTCCCTATCGGAGAAATTAATATCAAGCCAATCTTACGATTGTACTCAAACGATAGAAACAACAAGATCAGATCACGCAACTACAGAGAAAATAGTTGGGTCTGGCTTCACAATCCCAATGAAGTCTTCAAGTCGTTAACCTACAGGGTCTCGGTAGAAACCTAAGGATAAAGGAGAATCGACTCTAGCTTATACAACTAGTATCACACAAGAGGTGTGGGGATTAGGTTTCCCAGTTGCTAGAGTTCTCCGTTATATAGTCTTCCAAATCAGGGTTTGCAATCTAAGTTACCTTGGTAACAAAGCATTCAATATTTACCATTAGATGAAAACCTGATTAGATTCAAGCTAATATCTTTCAACCGTTAGATCGAACTTAGCTTGTTATACACAAATGAAATGCACGTTCATTTAGGTTTGTGTAACCGTACCTAAACGTGTACACATAGTTGGTTCTTGGTAGTTAACCAAATGGTTATCCATATGAGCACTTTCATATCAACCATATTCATCTTCACCATAACAAGTTCAAATGACTCAAAAGAACTAGTTAGAGAGTTGTTCAATTGCTTAGATCTCATAGAAGTATACAAGACACAATCGAAGCAAAAACGATTTTGATTCACTCGAATCAATTCATGAACCTTATAGCCATGGTTTGCAAATATGCATTCCTTAGTTTATATAAGTTTAAGTTCATGAATAAACCGTTTTTAGAAAATAACCCACTCAAGTATGCATACCTGTACGCATACTTAAGTGCCCGGATTAAGTTTGTTTTCAGTTCACAAACTCCAGCAGAATTTCACGGGACGTGAACTTCCGAGCGGACTTTAGTTCCGGCTATCCTGAGCAGCAAAGTACGCATATTTTGGTTCAAGGATTTTGGAATTACACACGTATGAGTTCACATACAATGGTTATATCCATTCAAGGTTATATATATTCTAAACTCTCATTTCAATCATTGAAACATTCTTAGAGGATGTTAAATAGAGGTTACTCACGCACTATTCTTCATCAAAGCGATTTTCAAGATATTGAAATAATCAACATGACTTTCGTCACTTGTAAAGATGAACTTGGCCAAAGCGAAAGCTTACCAACACATATTTTGAGAAATAGATAAGCGAGATAAACTCGGCTCGAAATAACAAATGTGTATAATCGAAGTCTATATAGCAATACGACTTTTGTCTCAAGATAGGAGATAGAGTAGATAGTCTTTTGAGTGATAGATAAGTTCAAGTCTCCACATACCTTTTAGTTGATGAAGTTCCTCCAGTTCCTTGAGTAGTTCTTCGTCTTTGTATGATGATCGTCGTGGAGTCTAGAGCTCAACTACACTTTCTATCCTAGTCCGAGACTTAGCTATAAGTAGACTAGAAATCAAGACTTATAGTTTTGGCAACTAAACTTGACAAACAATCTTGAGATAGCAACGCTTGCGAGTTTGACCGAGCAGTGCTCTAACATAACTCAAGACCAGTATCAACAGTCTCAAGTGCAAGATCAAGAAGGCGAGAAAAGCAGCCGGCTCAGGTAACTTATGTCCTTCTCCTGTTAATTCTTTTGAAGATTGACATAAGGATTCTGTTTTATGTCAAGGAAGTAAAAAGGAAAAGATCTATACCCCTGATGAGCTTCATGTTCATCATATTACAACTTGACCATTTCCTTGTGTGTATCCTTTTTAAGACCATGATACACATAAATCTCAAGAAGATGCTTTCTTCTTGACAAATGGTTTGTGTTGTACTTTTTGTTTTGATTATGTTTTTCCTTTCTAAGTCTTGCTCCGGGCAGTTTTTGGTGCCTTGTCCATATGATGCTTTGTTTAAAACTTTAGCTTCTTCCTCCTCAATGATAGTTGATTTCCAACTTTGTGTTACAGTTGTTGTTAGACAAAGTTTCCTATCATTTTTTCTGTCATAACATGTTCCTGAACGTTAGCTCCTGTGGTTCCCTGGTTTTTGATTTTTGATTTTTGGGTCATAACCATGAATCTTGTGCACCCGACCCATTATAAAACGGTTACTAGTAACCCTAGGGTTTCCTTGTGGAAATCTCTTAATATATATATCAAGGATTTCCTTTGATGTATATACTTGCTCGGATAATGTCAAGATCTCTCGTGTTTTTTTTTTTTTGGTGTGCTTAATGGAAGGATGCAATGAGGAAGACAAGTTTGATGATGCCAAAGTTTTTGAACTTCACGAAGAACCCATCTCCATTGTTTGCTATAAAGCAATTGATCATGAGAAAGATCTTCCAGTTCAATTGTCTCTTCAATTAGTTGGAAATCTTCTTCAAGATTTTGAGGTCGTGTGTGAACAACTTGAAATTGCATCAAAGAACCTTGAGTTTCTGAAAAACGAACTAAAGAAAGCGTCTGATGAACTCGCACTTGTCCGTTCTTTGGTTGCTGATCATGTCTAAGTTTTCTTTATTGTTTTAATTTTTTCTAGGAAACTTCTTATGATAATTTATTCTTGTGTTTTAAGAAGGATAACTAGGGTTTGGAATAGCCATTATTGTGAGCACACATAGTTATTGCCAACGTTTTTCATCTTGCAATGTTTTTAGATTTATTTATTTAAATTCTAAAGTTGATTTGGAAGATTATTTTTGCAGTATTAATATTTATGGTTTTATATATTGCAAATTGTTATGGGACATGTTGTTTACGTCCGTGAACCTTGACTGTCCCATACTTGTTAAAAAGTTATCTCTATTATATGTCGGTATGAAAGTATTGATAAAAGATAGAATGAACTTTTGACTACAAAAGTTAAGCCTTTTATGTCATTATGCAAATATTGATGGAAGAAAGGATGAACTTTTGTTTACAAAGATTAAGTCTATTATATGTCATTGTGCAAATAGTGATGAAAAATAGAATGAATCTTTGATTATTCTCTTGATATTGGACTTTCCCCGATCCACATCTTTGTGTATATCTTTTGTGTTGCTCCGTAAGTTCTCTTATGTTGAGCACGACCAATTGAATTGATCATTTTCCTTGTGGTTAATTCAATTGAGATTTTTTTGATACAAATTCATATTCTTATGTGATTTGTTAATGTCCAAAGAAATCCTTATTTTCTTATAAAAGTAAGGTCGCTCTTGTTGTTCTTTCGGGAATGACATTTTATGGGGGAGAGTTCTTAATAGAACTTGTGCTTAATTGCCAAATCTTTGTGGGGAGTGCGGATGTGGAATATTGTAGGGGTTATCTTGTATCTTTATAAACTCCTTGATGAATGCATTTAGTTTCGACTATTTGATGGCATCTAAACAAGTTGATATGTTGTTCTCTTTTGGTCATGAAGTATCTCTATGGAAATTTTATGAGGATCCCACTAATTTTCGTACCTTTGCCAATTTTTGTTGACAAAAAGGGAGAGAATTAATGTGTAGTTCACAGTACAAATACATATGGTTTACGGATCATTATGTAAGGGGGAGTGGTTTTCATAGTGATATGAAGTATTAACTAAGGGGGAGTAATACATATCACCATAGTATTGTTGTCAAAGTTGTGATACAATTGAACTTTGATGACGTGTAATGATACTATGACACTGTATAACAATGATTGAGAGCAACTGTTTTCTCATTGTTATTGCTACGGATCTTCAACAACTATGATGCTGAGTTGAACACATTTAGAATCATTGGAGTACTTGAAAGTGGTGAAGATTTCGAGTAATGTTGAAGAACCAAGGACATCAAGCATTTTGATGAGAAGCTACAAAGTTTATTTATTTTGTAATCCATATGTATTGATAGTTTTTGTCACTAAAATTGACAAATGGGGAGATTGTTAGAGCACTGCTCGGTCGAACTCGCAAGCATTGCTATCTCAAGCTTGTTTGTCTATGTTAGTGATCAAAACTATAAGTCTTGATTTCTAGTCTACTTATAGTAATGTCTCGGACTATGATAGATTGTGTAGTTGAACACTAGACTTCACGGCGTTCATCAATTGAAATGAAGAACTACTAAGCGGAGCTTGTGGAACTTCATCAACAAAAGGTATGTTGAGACTAAAACTCATCTATCACTTGGAAAGTTTATTTCTACTATATATCCTATATTGAGACAAAACTCGTATTACTATATAGTTGTCGATTATACACATTTGAGATTTCGAGCTGAGATTTACTCGCTTACATATTTCTCGGAATATGTGTTGGCAAGCTTTCGCTTCAACCAAGTTCATCTTATATTCTTGACGAAAGTCAAAAGTTGATCATTTGAAAATCGCCGAGTAACATCTTACATGGTTTGTATGATACAATCATTTGGTGTAGACTTGGAATGTTTCGTTATGATTATTCCAATTACTTGAAAATTGCTTTGATGCTAATAGTGTGTGAAAACGGCTATTATCATCCTCTAAGAAAGTTTCAATTATTGAAATAAAAGTTTAGAACTATTGGATTATAAACATAGTGTGCATTCTTGCATGTATGTGATCCGTGACCGGAGCTAAAGTATGCATACATGTATGCGTACTTGTAGTTGTGAAATTCCGTGTACCAAGTAAACATACCGGTCACGCGTACTTGCGTGAGGTATAGGTCCGGGAATTTTGTGGGTTTTGGAAGTGTACTAAGGTATGCGTACCCATACTCAGAACGGTTACTCAAGTATGCGTACACGTTTGCATACTTGAGTGCTTAAAGTTCTAAAATCGGTTTGTTCATGAATTAATACATTTATATATTAAGGAATGCATTCTTTGCAAACTGTAGCTATAATGTTCATGAATTGATTCGAGTGAATCAAACCTATTTTGCTTCAATTGTGTTCTTGTATACTTCTATGAGAATATAGCAATTGAACAACTCTTTAACTAGTTTCATTTGAGTCATTTGAACTAGTTATGGTTAAGATGAATAAGGTTGATATGAGAGTGTTTATATAGCTAACCTTGGTTAACTACGGTTGAGCCAACATGGTGTACACGTTTAGTTACGGTTACATAAACCTAAATGAATGTACATTTCATTTGTGTATAACAAGCTAAGTTCGATCTAAAGGTTGAAAGATATTAGCTTGAATCTAATTAGGTTTTCATCTAACGGTGAATATTGAATGCTTTGTTACCAAGGTAACTTAGATTGCAAACCCCGATTTGAAAACTATATAAGGAGAACTCTAGTAACTTTGGAAACCTAATCCCCACACCTCCCGTGTGATACTAGTTGTATAATCTAGAGTCGATTCTCCTTTAACCTTAGGTGTTTCACGAACCTTGTAGGTTAACGACTTGAAAACTTCATTGGGATTGTGAAGCCAGACCCAACTATTTTCTCAGAGTCTGCGTGATCGATCTTGCATCTTCTATCGTATTGAGTACTATCTTCTTTAAGATTGGATCGAGATTTATTCTCCGATATGCAAGATAAAAGTAGTCACAAACATCTTCGTCTCATCGTTTGTGATTCCACAATATCTTGTTTCGTTACCATACAATTAAGATTATTGTGAGGTGATTGATATTTAAAGGATGTTCTTCGGGAATATAAGTCCGGTATATCAATTAGTTCCCGTTCACCTTGATTTATCAAAAGACGGAAGAAAACTCGTTGGTATTTCTGTGGGAGACAGATTTGTTTATCAAGTCTTCGACTTTGGGTCATAGCAACTCTTGGTTGTGGGTGAGATCAGCTAAGGGAATCAAGTGCGTAGTATCTCATTGGGATCGAGAGACGTAAGGAGCGCAATCTGTACCTTTAATCAGTGTGAGATTGATTAGGGTTCAACTACAGTCCAGATCAAGTTCATTGGTAGTAGACTAGTGTTTGTAGCGGCTTAATACAGTGTGATGTTCAAATCTGGACTAGGTCCCGGGGGTTTTCTGTATTTGCGGTTTCCTCGTTAACAAAACTTCTGGTGTCTGTGTTATTTCTTTTCCGTATTATATTTTGTTATATAATTGAAATATCACAGGTTGTGCGTTAATATCAATCAATTAGATTATCCAACCTTTGGTTGTTGATACAAATTGATTGACACTTGAACATTGGTCTTTGGTACCGTTCAAGTAGTTTCACATAATAATCAGGCTTGCGGATTTCTATCTGTTTGATTTGCTGATTACATTGTGAAACAGAAATATAAATTCCTTGATATACTCGTAAAAGTATATTTAGGTTTGTCTATTCAGATTGCCAAATGAATTATTGGGTGTGGTTGTTGTACCCCCGCTTTTTCAGACTGGAAAATTCTCTATTACACTTGAATGTATGTGCAACGGCTGCTCATGAATGGTTGGAAGTTGGAATGAAGTCCAACATATCGTCCGAAGAGATACCCCAAATAAACCTTGTTGTTCTCATTTATTTACTCAAACTTTCCTGATTTTTGAGCGTGAGAAATTTATTAGTTGCGGGTAGTTTTGGAAGATAGAAAACAAAGATTTCAGTTAGGTAAACCGTAGGATTAACCAAATTTAGATTAATCTGGGAGGGGAGGGAAGGTCACGATCGCTAGTTTGAAAAAACAACGTATCCTGGCAAACTCTTCTATTTTGTAAGCATAGATAAGTTCATCACCTAAAAACGGTACTCGGATAAGATAATACCCTAATAAAAGAAGATTTAAAAGAAGAAGAAATAGAGTTTTCTGAAGGAGAAGCAGAAGAAGAAATAAAGTTTTCTAAAGAAGAAGATGCAGAAGAAGAATAAGCTTTAACTCTCCTTGAAGTTGCAGTTTGGGAAAGGAGTACGGAGTTTTCTGATTTCTGGTTGGAAGGTGATTGTCAGTGTATATTGGAATTTGCAATAGAAAAATGAAATACATCAATCGGAGATTAAACTATCATGACTGAAGCTTTGAGGATTTTAAGGACATGTGACAAATTTTTGGGTTTACTTTATGTTAACATAAGCAAACATATGGTGGCATACAAGCTGGCCAAAGGATCACAAAACCAGGGTTATATGTATTAAGCAACACCGAAGGTTATGCCAACTTTTATTTTGCTTAGATTCTACTTTTATTAAGCAACATCGATAGGAATAGCTTAGATTCTCTACTTATTGTAACTCTTTAAATATTATTATTCATCACAAAAATAAGAGATAAAATCTGTTGCAAGGGCTTCACATTCTAGGCGACTATGCAGAATATGAGCAACCAACTATCTGGAAACCTCGATGTAGTTCTTATTTTCCATTAAAATATATCAAATTCATTAAAAAAATGGAAATAACCTTAGCAGCCTCAAATAGATCCCTATGAACAACTATCGGACTCAATAGTAATAGCTTTGGCCACCTTGGAGAGAGAGGGGAAAACAAAAACAAAAAAACCTAATCCTACTCCAATATGGAAACTCCTACATGATTATTTTTCGTCCGCAACTCCCAAATATCTATACCGCTATCAATGGTAAGGTTTTCAGTCATCCATGCAATATGTATAGCTTCACTCGTGCGTCTAACATCATGGTCAAGCAAATCAATTTGTAGTTCGTCATCACGAAGCCCGGAAATATAAAGATACACCATTTGTTCATCTCTCCCTTTAATACCAGCCCTATAACATAACTTTTCGAAAACCTTAGTATATTCTGTGATACTCATACCTTTTTGTTGCTTCAAGTTGAGTAGCTTTATATATGCATCTCTTGTATACGTATCCGACACAAACTTATAGTGCATCATGTGGCGCATCTCTGACCAAGTAGTAATTTCTTGCAATCCTTCTTGCACTCGGAAAATTTGAAGATTGTTCCACCATAATAGTGCAAATGGCTTAAAGCTAGAAATTGCTAGTTTAACTCTTGATGGATCTTTTACATCCTTTTGATCAAATATGTTTTCTATTTATTCCACCCAATCCAAGAACATATCAGGATTAGAACAATCCCCGTTAAATTTCGGCAAATCACCAAGTGTAATTGTTGTGTCTATATATTCTATAAACCCATAAGGATCATCATAGTCATCCGTGCTTAACAAACTCTAAATTTTTCCAAGCACTTGATGACAATTTTTAAACCTGAACCTAAAAGAAAGCGATGTCTCCACCACACAAAAAAAAAAAAAAAAAAAAAAAAAAAAGAACAAATTGTTTCTTCAAAGTTTTCTTTACAACAACTTATTTTAGACCCAAAAAAATATGAGATTATCTATAAAGGACTACTCATATATATAGAAGTTATAAAGGAATTCTAACCAGATAAGGGACTCGAATGAATGGAATATAAACGCTATAAAACAAGAGATCCGATACCAAGTCAAAACAAAATTTAAGGCGAGTTTGTCAATAAGATCCAAAAGAGAACTAACTTAATTATATGGATGTACTAGGAAAGTTGATACCAAATTTTAAGGTGGTTTCTGAATGAGATTCACAAAGAAAGAATGATTTATTTATATGAGTACGCTAGGGTTAAAAACAAGAAATTTCATACAATACAAGGAATAAAAAATATATAAAGTTATTACTTGCACAACAAGAACAACTAACAAAAGG
Organism: Papaver armeniacum; assembly: GCA_023531295.1. Classification (NCBI taxonomy): domain Eukaryota; kingdom Viridiplantae; phylum Streptophyta; class Magnoliopsida; order Ranunculales; family Papaveraceae; genus Papaver; species Papaver armeniacum. Next base: position 12,010 of record JAJJWW010004563.1, read on the forward strand.
TAACTTCCATAATAAACTCTAGAGGTCGTTGAGGAATAAAAATCCTGGCATTTTTAGGGGCGACCCCAAAAGAATTAGGGGCGAATTTTTTATTCCCAACCCATATGCACCGTTAAGGGATGTCCAAAAACGCGGAGAATACGTTAATGCCCTTACACAATCGGAAGCTATTTTGTGCCTGATTATTATAAAGAAATCGGAAGCTTAGTAACGATATTATACTACCGATTAATATCGATTTTGTTCCAAACTCGTATCTGGCTTCTATAATAATCGGTAGGAAAAAGAACCTCACGAGATTACCGATTGATAAAGTATAGAAATTGCAAAATCTTTTGAATTTTGCAATGGTGAAATTTGTGGCTCCTATATAATCGGACGAATAAAAAAATGTCTAAGCTAACGATTTAGGGCTTCCCATAATCGGGATAGTAAAAGTAACAATTACTACCGATTATGGTAGATTTCAAATTTCCTACAATGAAGGATTTTAGAAAAAACTCATTTTGGGGCAACATATAATCGGAAGGTTAAGTAATCTATTAATCGTCTGATTACGGCTACATCCAAAAGACGAATCAAATGGTTATGGTCGGCTCTGTACCTTTGAAACTATGGAATTTGGCAAAGGTTCAATTTGGGGCTTCCAATAATCGGTAGGTTATAAGTAACCCTTTCTACCGATTTTGGGCTACTCAACAATCGGTAGCTAATGAGGTGGTATTACTTACCGATTAATAACCGTTTGACAGATAAAACCAATGTCAACCTAAATTCATTTCATTTCTTTTCTTTTCAACTTCAACTCTTCTTCTTCTCCTCCGATTGCACAGAGAAAAACTTTCCCCCTCGTTCAAATCCGCGCTATACATCGTTAATCGTCGAATCGAATCATCGTCGCTTATTCTCTATAAAGATGAAAGAAAAGGAAGGTAAGAAAGCTCGAACAAAAAAAAGTGCGCGGTGAGGATCCTAATATTGGATTGCATGCCCGTAATAAAGAGGTTTTAACTCACAAACCCGAAGAACACGAAGAAGATGAAGTCCCTGATATAGGTGATACTGATAGCCAAACTCTCAGGCAACTTGAAATGGCGCCGATTAGGTAAGATTCTACCATTAATTTGGTTTATATTGCTTCAATTCGACGAATCCATGTTTTTTTTTAGGGTTTTCGGTTATTACCCAGATTCGGCAGGTTAGTTATTTTTTTAAACTTCCGATTGTGGTCGAGTTCTTCATTTCACAAGTATTTAGGTTGCCTACCGATTGTAGAACGTTTTTCATTACTGAGGCCTAAATCGATCATAATCGGAAGTTAATTTTGTTTTTGCCTTCCGAATATACTAGGGAAGAACAAGTATTAGAGACGCAATAATCGGGTGATATCTTTTGTAATTTCCTTCCGATTGTTTAGGTGAACCACTTGAGTAATTTACGGACACAAAGTGATGCATATTCGGTAGAAATTAGTTTTGTGAGGCTTCCGATTGTGATGCATTCGGAAAGGTGGACTTTTTATGACTTTCGATTATTGGTATTCAGAGGGTTATGTTGAAATTTAGCTTCTGATTATTGTGTGTAGATAAACATATTCGAACACCAAATATTTTCTTTTGTTTCCGATTATACGTATTCGGTAGCTTTAGGTGAACTGATATTTACGATTGAGCGTAATCGGAGGCAATTGGTTAACTCAACCAACCGAATATGCATATTTGGGAGCGTTGGTTTTACATTAACTTTCGATTATATAGTTTACTAACCTGTTGTACTTTCTTTTGTTGTTTAGGGATAGGCGAGGTAAAAATCGAAGATGCAATTGTCTCAAAGCTAGTGCAAGGAAGGAAAGGCATCGTAACTCCGACTGACTAGTGCAAGGAGAGCTATGTTGCTAAAGCCGCTTCAAGTGCTCAAGATGGAACTCAACAAGCAAGTCAAGAAGGTGTTCAACCAAGTGCCCCTCAATCATAACCGGGTTCAAGAAGGTGTTCAACCAAGTGCCTCTCAATCACAAACGGTTCAAGAAGGTTTTCAAAAAGTGCTCCACAATCACAACCAGAAATTCAATTAGAAGCACCCGAAGATAGAGTACCAGAAGTAGGACAAGGTAGTGGTGCGCAAGAAGAAGGAGAAGCTGATGTAGTTTTTACAAGTGGTAAGAAAGATTCGTTGCTCGGACTCTTTTTAAAGATTTGGTTTTTGATTATTAAAAGAAAATACTAAGACAAACTAATTAAAATTGATTTTTGTTACCAAGGAGAGATGAGTCTAGGGTTTTGGATTCCACTACTTCTAATTTTTGTAAACTCAATAACAATTTCATTGACAATTACTCCTATTTTACTCAAAACAATTTCGAACCCAATCTCATGTTTTGGAAAGTATAACGTTACAAGCTTTTTTTTTTTATGACTCTCGTCACTATTTTAAGGCCTAATCCTCCTTCGCTTATAAAAGAACGGTAGAAACTACCCAAAACAAATATTACGAAGCATGTAAAGAAGAGAGAATTTTTAGACAAATTAAAAACACAAATATGGAGTAAATATGCCAAAGAAATTAATTACTAAATATTACCCATCAAAAATAGTTTCCTCCAAAACCCTAGAGAATAGATTTAGCTACTCATTGATCGAAAATTGGAGAAAATTTCATTAATCATTGTATTAAAAATAATAATAAAAATGCTTACAATGATTTCCAGTCGCTAAAGGAGTTTAACACTGAATTGAGCACCTTAGTGAATAAATGACCGTGTCTGAGGGTCCTTTGTTTTTCTACAGTTTGAAGAACGATAGAGGATTCTCCGTCGTTGTATTTAAGACTGCTTCTGCGACCGTTCCTGTCAGTTCAATGTTCTTGGTGTTCTTAAATTTTGCAGCAGCAGGTGAACTTTCTGAGAATTCTTATTTTATGATTCTAAGCCTCTACTTTCTTCCCCAAAATCTCCGTATCCTCTCTTGAGACTCCCCCAAGACTTTATATACACCACAGGCCGAGTATATTGCTTCCAAAACTTCTTTTTTTCTTTCCCCCAAGTCACAGGATTTTTATTTCCCTTTTCTTCTCCTGCGTAGATGTTCTGCGTCAATCCCAACTTCCTTTAGCCTTATCAAATCTCGTAGAGTATATTATCTTCACTAAAACTCCTTGTACTTTCCAAAATAAACAGCCAAACAATCCCGTGAAAAACACTCTTCCCTGTTTATGATAATCTCCCAAATATACGAAGATTTGTTTTCTTTTTAAGCTCCCAAACACGTCATTCTTCTTTGTTGATTAGGTAACAATGTAACCAGCACCGTAGAGCCCGTGAAATTCTCTATGAAACCTCCAAATATAGCAAGACAAAACCCGAGATACAACCCTCTACCTGTTTTGTCAAAACCCAATCATCCAGCCTATTCTGTTTGAATCCAACAGCCATACCTTCCATGTCTAGCCCAAACAGGCCGGTTGAGACCAACTCCAGCGATTGAATCTCATCAATTCTCATCCAAAATTCGAACCCTAAACTGGTTCGTGAAGAAAACTTTCCCGCCAATTTTTGTAAACTCGATTCATCTTCTCGCAGCATTGCCTAGCCAATTCCGATCAAAACAAAAACCATTACTACCAAGTTTAGCCCAAAGGAAGATACCCATTTAGTTTCAGCCATTGAATCTCAGTTGAACACCATTAATTTCCAAACCCTAATTCTGTTGCTCTTTTTCCCGCCAAAATTTGAAATCAAAAGGTTGAAGATGACTACCCCTTATCCAACAGTGGTGTCCCTTTAGCAATTTGGGCTACGTTTAGCAATTTCGGGGGGTGTGAATAGCAATTTGTGGGGTACAAAGATAACTTTTGGGCTGTATATAGTGAAAAACTCCTGGGTGACTTTATCAACTCCTCCGGGACATTTCTGGGGGCGCCTTTAACACTTTTCTCGGGTGCTTTTAGTAGTTTCTGTTGACCATCTCTTACCTCCCATATTCACTTCTTTTCTTCAATTTTTATACATCACTAAGGCTGTAACATGCTTTTCAAACATAATCGCATCACTAAAGCCGACATGCCTTTCGATAGAAAAGAAGTAAATAATGAGAAATAAGTCGCCTCCAACAAAGAGTTGCACATGAAATGACACTTTAGCCCCTTTTAAGCGACGTTTCTGTTCTTTTGCTCCAAAGTACCTAAAACTCAAAATCAAATAAAAGATACATAATTTACAAGAAAACATACCAAAGAAAGCATAAACAATAGATAAATATCAAGGTGTTTTAGACACCTATCGAAGCCCGAAAAGAAAAATCATCCTCGAAAGAAAGCAAAACACCTTGTCCCACAAAGACCGAAGGTGCGGGATATTCCGAAGGTGTAATCCTTGGGTCGTAGGAGGATGGAGGACAATTGTTATTTGGATACAAAGACTCCTCGGGCCAAATAAATATATGAAACCGAGGTAATAATCGTTTCCATTTTATTTACCTATTATGTTTTTCTTCGTAATAGTTTTAAGGGTTATAGTTTTAGGTTATTCTAAAAAAAAATTAACTTGTCATGTGTTTAATAGTATCATTCCGATGCGGTTCGTATACTCAAACCGACCGCCGCACCAACTAAAATACTGGATTGGCCTTTCAAGGATGGATGTGAAAGGTTCAAGAGAATTATTGCAAATTCTGGGTTGGCTGATGCTGCGGAGAACTCTATGTTGGAACATGACAGGGTGGCTATATCGGCATTTGTGGAGAGACTTTATCCTGAGACGGACACCTCCATATGCCGTTTAGGGAGATGACGATTACCCCAGATGATGTTGTGCAGATTGTTAGACTCCTTGTCCATGGTGAAGGTGTTAGGTCTGAGTTCACAAAGCATTTGGAATGGACCAAACTTTATGCTCTAACTAAAAAGTGTTTGGGTTGGGATGAAGAAACATCAACAACTGAGTTCAAAAGATGCATGAAGTATAGAACTAGACAGTTCAACATGGGTACTCTGATGGATATGTTCAAGGGCACCAGGGAAAAAACAGAGAAAGGAACTTTAACCGATGAGCAAGTCAACCACGCGGACACCGCATATCTCCTATGTGTATTGAGATGTGTCATTTTCCCCAATACCAGTGGCAATCGGGTCGACGCCAACCTTTTACAACTTCTGGATCCTCTCGATAAAGTGCATGAGTACTCTTGGGGCACGGCATGCCATGCATGGTTGATGGAAGAGTTGAGAAAGGCGTCGAGGCTTGGAATTAGCCAAGTGGTCGGGAACTGAGTCTACTACAGGTATTGTTTATTAACTCTACATACTTGGTTATTTTTTTATTTTTTCTACCATTAAAGAATCAATTTCCTAATACTTGCAAAAATGACAATATAAACATGGATCTACGACCACTTCCCTATCTTGGGATTGGCCATTGAAAACCCGGCGTGGGCGAAAGGTGACCCTAGAGGAACAAAATACGTCTTCGATGACAACCATTTTAGGACGACGGAGCAAAAGACTGATTCGTTTGAGGGAGATTTTGACTCACTTTGAATGCCCAAGACGTATGCTTTGATCCATACAAGGAAGACCGAGCTGATGGACATATCGCGGGTCGGTCCGATTTTGCCCTTTATTTTGGACCGTTGTGGCACCCCACAGGATATGTGATGCACAATGCTTCAAGGGTAATGCACAACACGGTTTTGTACAATGTATACCAAAGGAGCAAATCCACGGCAATTTCACTTTGGATCTGGAGAACTACGAGTCTGAAAAAGATTCTATAACGGTGGTTTACAAGGGTACACCATCCTGTAAATTCCATTGGGATAAAAGGGCGCATCACTTGATCAACCAATGAAGGGCAGCCAACCAAGGTTTTGAAAATGCTCCCAACTATATCGATTGGTACCGGAATGTTTCTCATCTTCGTGTAATCCGTGATCTTAAAGCAAATCCCTATTCGTTCAAGAGTATCCTCAAAGAGAAACCTCCGGGTTTTGGTAGATTGGTACGTATTGGTTTCTTAATTTAGTTTAATTTTATGGTTCAAAATCAGAGTAGTAACCGTTTGATGGTATGCTATGTTTTAAAACAGATGAACAAGTTAAGAGGTTTGTCCAAATGGTGCACTAATTGCATAAAGTCCGGAGAGCCGGTGTCAATTGAGAAGATAAAAAAGCACCAAGAGTTGATTGATAACGTTGACAATGAGAAGTATGCATTTCAGTTTGGGGAAAAATTGCAAAAGAAACCTACAACCAAGGTGAACAAAAGAACTCGGGCGTCATCGAGCACTCAAGTTGATGAAACCAATGATGATGTTGGTCCAAGTTGTAGAGGTAGTAAAGCTCGCAAAGTCAAAGCAAATAGGAAAACTAAACTCTCGGTGTTTTGTTAACTTTATGGATAACTTTGTTTATGTCGGATTATGTCGTTTGTGTCGGATTATAAGTTGGTACGTTATGTTTATGGTTTGTGAATGGTTCGTTTTATGAATTATGAATGGTTTTATTGCTACCTTTATGCATTTAACGATGACTCGCAAGCGAATCACATGCAGAGATATGAAACTGTTGAATTTTATACAAACAATCGGAAGGTTACTTTATATACATAGCTCCCGATTCTGGGGATATTGCAATTTTATTGTCAGAATCGGGAGCTATTTATATTATGTACCTACCGAATCTGGGGATTTTGCAAAGAAATATCATATTCACAAGATTATGAATTTCGTTGCCTACCGATTATGCTTTGTGAACAAATAATTTTTGTTCTGTAACCAAACCACACCATATTCGGGAACTAATGTAACTTATTAAACTTCCGATTATTATCATCGGTAGGGTTAGTTTATATTATTCCTACGATTATTCTATGTGAAGGAAATTTTGTTTTCTGTATCCAAACAACACCATAATCGGGAACTAACATGATTCCTTAGCCTCCGATTATGACACTCTAAAGTCCTTTGTGATCTGTAACCAAACAACACCATATTCGGTAACGAGGTGAACTTCTTAAACTTCCGAATATAGTATCCTTAGGTTTATTTTATATGTTTCCTTCGATTATGACAATGTGAAGAAAACTTTGTTTTACGTATCAAACAACATAACATTCTTAAATTAAATTAACTCATAAAGTGTCCGATTATGGTAGCTTTCAAAATTTGAATCGGGGCAACCCATAATCGAGAGGTTTTTGTAACCTATTGGTCTTCCGATTATGACTACATCCAAGTTTTGGTGAATCTGGGGCCACTTATAATCGGTAGTGTTATAAGTTTGATAATCTACCGATTATGGCATATTTCAAAATTTGGAAAAAAAGGATTTTAGAAAAAAATCATTTTGGGGCAACCTATAATCGGTAGGTTGTGGAACCTATTTGGCTTACGATTATGGCTACATCCAAATCACGAACCACATGGTTATGCAGCTCGTACACTCAAAACCTATGGAATTTGGCAAGGGTTCGATCGGGACTCGGTATAATCGGTAGGTTGTTAAGTTGTTAACTCTACCGATTATGGTATATTTCAAATTCCCTTACATGAAGGATTTTAGGAAAAACTCATTTTGGGGCAACCCATAATCGGATGGTTTGGTAATATATTTAACTCCCGATTAATGCTGCATCCAAAACACGAACCAAGTGGTTATGGCTGGCTGTGTACACTCAAAACCTATGAATTATGGCAAAGGTTGGATCGGGGATCGTTATAATCGGTGGGTTATATAATTATATACCCTACCGATTATGGTAAATTTCAAAATTCATTACGTGAAGGATTTTAGAAAAACTCATTTTGGGGCAACTTATAATCGGTAGTGTATGTAACCTATTAGGCTTCCGATTATGGCTACATCCACAGCTCAAGCCAAGTGGTTATGGTTGGCTCTGCACCCCTCAAAACCTATGGAATTTTGCCAAGGTTGAATATGGGGCTCCTTATAATCGGTAGTCTTACAAGTTGGATAAGCTACCGATTATAAAAGGGATTATTAGCCGAAGTATCTACACAATAATCGGTAGGTATAGTTTCAATTTAACCTACTGATTCACCTTTAACCTACTGATTATGGTGTACGCTCCCGATTATATAAGGGCATATTAGCCATTTCAAAAAATCGAAGATAAGGGGTAGCTTAGATTTACGTTTGGGTGACCTTTTTTGTCTTTTAGTGTCGCCCCTAATTTTTTTTGGGGTCGCCCCTAAAAATGCCAGGATAAAAATTGTTTCAAAAAAAAAAAAAAAAAACCTATAGAGGTCGTGCCTGGACATCTCTATCTCTAATCTATAACTATTATAAAGGGAACACCCTTTAGTCACTATTCATAAACAGTAAGTGAAGCTGCACATTTTGGAATTCCGAATTTGCCCTCAATTTATAACTTTTTCAGAAATATCATTTAAATAAAGTGAGGTTACAATGGTAAAGCTACAAAATAAAAATCAGTAGGCTAAAGAAAGAGTTGATCACTTTTTTTTTTGGTAAGAAGAGCTGATCACATTGAGGGGTCCCATAAACAGGTAAAAAGTTTAGGCACAAGCACAAATGAACGAAACGTGCATTGAAAACCTGCTAAATTCCCAATTTCCTAAACTGCCCCCATGTCATGATCACATGAGCAATGTTTAAATAAACAAAAAGTCGGAGTATATTAGTAACTTGAGTATTTTAAATATTGACAGATATAAAAAAGTGATGGGCTTCATTTCCAGCTTGCACGTGCAAATGCACGTGCGGGAAATCTTTGTGTAGTATAACGGGAACCACTCTTTCTTTTAGCACTTTTCAATATTCACGACTCTTTGTCTTCTAGCTAGTCGGTTAACACAACTATCCTAATCTTACAGTAACTTGCAAAATTTCGGTCAAATATCAAAATTTCGGTTTAAGTGAATCATCCGAGCATCCACAATGCGGACGACTAAAACTAAAATTTTGGTCCGCAGTTGACCTTGATCGAACAGGTAAAGACCAAAACTAGAGTAAAACCAAAACCAAACCATATTTGGTCTTTAGTTTGGTTTTAGTCGGGCGTAATTTAAAAGTACGTCTGACACCGTGCGTAGGTATAATTTACGTTTGAGGTGTGGCGTAAGTATAAAGTGCGCCTGATGGTGGGGCGAGATTTTAAAGTGACCCTGATTAAATTTTTTTTTTAAATGGGCGAGATTTTAAAGTGAGCCTGGTTTGGGCGAACTTTTAAATTGCGCCTGACCAAATTTTGCTCGTGCACCATAGCGTGACAGCACGGAGTAAACCAAATTTTTTTAGTTCTTTTTTGTTTTTGCTCTTTGGTTATACTCGCACCACTGCAGTTGCTCTCAGACCCCTATTAGACAGGGATGTTCGCTGACCAAATTACCAGCCCCTCATAGGGTATGCGCAGCAGCAAGATAGTATTATTAGGATGTTACAGAGTTGAAGTCCTCTCGTAAGAATGCCTTTTTAGAACATACTGTATATTAAAATCCATTTCACGGCGGAATTAACCCATTTGAAGCAATGTTAATTTCGGACAGCACATAAAAGCTTTCTGGAGATATATGCTACCGCCAATGTCTTGGCTGATGGAAAGAATACACATGCCCCAAGAAAAGTGTATGCTTCTTTCTGCCCGATCAATCGTATATTTGTTGAACCGTTTTTTTGGAGACTACTAAAAAATGATGGGACTACTTTGTGATAGAAATATCTACCCTACACTTATAAGGGGTGTCCTAAAGTGTGGAAATGACTAACCTATCCTTCACCTATATATATAATTACCTCCTCCCATCACCATCACCTATATATCTATAACCACCTCCTCCCATCACCACCGCCGCTCACCACCACCTACCACCACCGACCATCACCACCACCACCGACCACCACCACCACCGACCACCTCAAATCACCACCACCGCCACCTCTATATATAGCTTAATTTAAATCATTAACAAAACAAAATCAAAATCAAAATTATAACAAACCCATTGCTTTTCATTCGTTTTCCGTTGAAAAAATGAGAAGTAATCATCAAAATGAGTTGAAAATGGAAGTTACAGAGAGAAGTTCGGCTAGGAATTATGTGAAAATTTTTGTCGAACTAGTGGGAACTCAACTTTAATGGAGGTTTTTGTTTTCGAGAGAAAATTCGGTTACGTCGAAAAAAAAGGTCCAAGCCGAACTCATAGTTCGGTTACGTAAAAAAAGTTCGGTTACATCGAAAAAGTTCGGTTACATTGCAACTTTTTTTCTCCTAACAAGAACTTTTCCTAAAACCCGCATATTGAGTTCGGTTACGTCGCAATTTTTTCTAGACGAACTCCCTAGTTCGGTTACGTGTGATTTTCTTCTCTAACAAGAACTTTTCTCCGAAAGAAAAAACTCCATTAAAAGCCGAAGGTTGGCCATTGTGTTTTCGAAATATTAGCCGAACTACACTTGCGAGATGAGTTCGGCTACTGTTCTTGATTTCGAAGCCAGAACTTTTAACAAACCAAAATTAATTTGTAAATTGTTCATTTTAGGAATGTTTTCAAGCACAGATTAACTAAATTTGAAATTTCCATGAGTACCCAAAACATCATACTCTTGTTGTGGCTCTTAAAGAAAAAGATCTTAACTTTTTTTCTTCCAAAACTCTCATTTTCATTATCACCTTCATCTTCATCTACTCCCTCTCAATAATTCTTCTTTGAGGTGGTCGGTGGTGATGGGAGTAGATGAGAGGGAGTTATATATAGAGGTGGCGGTTAAACAAAATCACCACCACCACCACCGACCACCTCAAATCACCACCACCGCCATCTACTCCCTCACACTAATCCCTCACTAAGCCAATTTAATCCCACTAATCATTAATTAACTCACTAATTATTACACTAATTTAATTACTAAGGGCAAGTTTGGTATTAAAAAAAACTTAGATAAGGGGTGACTCATTATTACTTCTAATATCCACCCAAAAAAATGGAGAGTAGTCCCCACCATTTTTGAGTAGTCCCAAAAAAAACCGTTCTATTTGTATGCAATGTAAAGTGTTGGTTTTTTCGTGGATCAAAGTTCATCAACTAGAATTTAATTGTTGGATCAATGTCCATCCATAAGCCCGTACCTCCATCAGGCCCATTAAGATGGACCCTTTTGTGGATGTAAGAAAAGAACCATTTTTTGGGGACCATGGTTTTTTGAGGGGACCATGGTCTTATTAGGCCACCTTCCCTCTAGTTATAAGGGGTGTCCTAATGCGTTGAAATTACTAACCTACCCTTAACCTAATTTAATTTAAAACCAACCTAATAACCACCTCTCTCTATATAACCACCACCTCCTCCCACCACCACCGCCCATCACCGCCAGATTACTATCACCACCACCTCCGACCATCACCACCGCCCACCGTCGCCGATTACCACCACCACCTCCTCCCACCACCACCGTCGATTACCACCACCACCACCTCGATTATCACCACCACCAACCACCAATTACCACCACCAACAACAACCACCACCACCTCTATATATATATAGCTTAATTTAAATCTTTAGCAAAGATATTCTCACAAACCCATTACTTGTCGTTTGTTTTTGGTTGAAAAAATGAGAAGTAATCATCAAAATGAGTTGAAAATGGAAGTTGTGGTGGTGTAATGGAGGTTAGATGTTGAGTTCGGTTACTTGTTCATCTCACAAGGCAACCGAACGACACATTCAGATGAGTTCGGTTACTTGTTCATCCTCACAAAGCAACCGAACTACACCTTCAGATGAGTTCGGTTCTATATGCTTTATAACTATGTTACCAGAACCGACGATTCAGTTGTTTCGCATAAATGTATAAAGCGCCATGTAACCGAACTCTAGGGTTAAAAACATAAGAAAAAAAAGTTGCCATGTAAATCAACTTCTTGTTTTTTCCCATTATTTTTATTTCTTTTATAACCGAACTCTATCAACTTTGTTTGGTTATTTGTAAAAATCTTAAAACTTCCATGTAACCGAACTTTACGGTTAAAAACATAAGAAATTTTGTTTGTTAAGTTCGGTTGGTTGTGCAATTGATCTCAAGTTTGCGAAACAATAGAACTTATTAAACTTAGTTCGGTTGGATCGCAAAAAGCATGATGTTTGCGAACCAGCAAGACCTTATACACTTGGTTAAAATTTATTTGTACGTAAAGTTCGGTTAGTTGTGAACCAACCAAGAACATAATGTCGCATGTCGAGCTTCCATTAATATGGAGTTCGGTAACTGCGTGTTTGGATCAAGCAACCGAACTACACCTTCAAACTAGTTCGGTTACTTGTTTATCTCCCAAGGCAATAGAACTACACATTCATATGAGTTCGGTTACTTGTTCATCCTCACAAAGCAACCGAACTACACCTTCGATGAGTTCGGTTATTTGTTCTTCATATAAAATAACCGAATGTTCAAAATCAGTTCAAAATTTTTACATTTTGGGGAAGTTTTTACCAATTTAACATACATTATCTAAGTTTGGAACATACTTGTTCACCCAAATACTCTTCCTCAGGTTGTGGTTGATAAAATCCATTATTTGAATACTCAAAGGGGGTGAATTGGAGAAAAAAAATATTTATTTTTCATGTTTTTCTCCTTCATCTTCTCTAACTCTACTCTCACAATAATTCTACTCAACTAATAATAAACCCATCTTTTAATTTAATCTCACTAAGGTTTTTTTAACTAAATCATTTCACTAATCATAACCTAAAATTAATTAAGAGGGTAGATTAGGTATTAAATAAATAACTAGATATGGGGTGACCTAGAATTACTTCTAATGTCTTTACCCAAAATAAAACCATGGTCCCCTCAAAAAAAGGCTGGTCCCAAAAAAACGGTTCTAAGAAAACTCCCATTAGGCCCATGTTTTCACCCGTAAACCCACGCTAAAAAAGAAATTCATAAACGCGCCCATATATCGCGTAACCTATGAAGCACGGATACTTCAAAATTGGTGACGTATCCGTATTTGCCGCAAATGTCGATATCGAGATACTTGGGGATACCCGGGATACGTATCGATACTCCATTTAAAGTGTCACCTTTTTAATTACAAAAAGGGTAGGGGATACTGGGATACCTCTCGGATACTCTATAAGGATACTTCCTATAATCTAACTTTTTTTAATACAAAATCTATATATTTATAAATTTATACATAAAATCTAAAATTCTAAATATTTATAGTTATTTGTAATCATGATCATATTAAATAATTATATCTAAACATAATAACTTGTTGACTATAAAGAAAAAAGACTTGGTATTTATTTTTATGGTGCTTAAAAAAAATGGTGCTTGAAAAATTTAAGGCTTATTGGGCAGACAGGAATCGGAGTACATATATGTGATTTTGTCCATTCAATTAACATAAGTAAGACTGAAACCCAAAATGCTGAAAATTTAGCATTTGCTCACTTTAATAATAAAAATAGTATCTATCGGATTTTTTTTATTTTATGATTTTTTAGTAGAGTGAATTATTATTATATTAAATATTTTTTTATAAATACACGTATCCCACCGTATCCCGTATCCCCATTTTATGAAAATTGACGAATCCCCGTATCAGTGTCACCGTATCAGTATCCCCGTATCAGTATCTGTGCATCATAGCGTGTAACGTATACCGAGAGACCCGTTTTTTTGAAATTGTATATTGTCTTAATTTGTATTTTCTTATATTTCCTAAACTACCCTCTTTTTTTTTCAAAGGAGAGCGAGAAGCGAGAAGAAAAGTTGATTTCATCTGAAAATGGAGAATTGAGATTCTCTCGTGAACTAATGACATTTTTTCCCGCTTTGTCTTTTAATTTCTTAGGTTTCAAGCAATCATTTTTCTCTCTAAGTAGTAGATATGAATTCAATTCGGGAATTTAGGGTGCCATATATCACATGTTTCCAAGAAAAACGCAAGATTTGTATAATAAATGGTGTGATTTCGGTCTCACTACCGATTATTCTGGATCTCTGAAGACGCATGTATTTTTTTTACCTATTCCCCTTTTCCCTATGATTTTTGTTCGATTCAGATAAGATATATATATATATATATATCCGATTCAATTCGTGATTTTTAGGTGTTTTTTTTTTTTCAAATGAGAGCGAGAAGCGAGAACAAAAGTTGATTTCATCTGGAAATGGAGAATTGAGATTCTCTCGTGGTTTCATCGATTTCAACTCATGACATTTTTTCCCCTTTGTCTTTTAATTTCTAAGGTTTCAAGCAATCATTTTTCTCTCTAAGTAGTAGATATGGATTCAATTCGGGGATTTAGGGTGCCATATATTGCATGTTTTCCAAGAAAAACACAAGATTTGCATACATAAATGGTGTGATTTCGGTCTCACTACCGATTATTCTGGATCTCTGAAGACGCATGTATTTTTTTTTCCCTATTCCCCTTTTCCCTATGATTTTTGTTCGATTCAGATAAGATTGATACATATATATATATATACTATTCATCAATTTTGTATTAATACTCTATTTCCGATTTCAATTCGTGATTTTTAGGTGCTTTTATTGATTTTTTTCTTCTGATCTCTGTGATTTTTGTTTAATTTTGGTCTCGTAAGATGTTTTTGGGTTTTTCATTGATTCTTTTTCTTATGAGCAAAGCTCGGGGATACTAGTTATTCCTGTTAAAGGTACAGATATAGTTGAACTCGTCCAAAAGCATCAACCATGGGCGTGTTGCGACTCAGTATGAACCGTCGAGTAAACAATTCTGTTTTTACCTATTTAACCTCCCTAGTCGAGTTAGGTACAATACTATGGGGTTAGGTTATATTATATAGTTTGGGTATACCCGGGTAAAATGGGTCGAAGTTTGTATATACGTAAAAAAAAATCCCCTTATTATTTCTTCCATTTTTGTTTTTTTCTCCCTATCTCATTCTTATGCATGCTTGCAGAGTTCGATGGATATGAGTTCATCAAATCCAAATGGTATATGTATATACTTCCATTTAAATTTTCATTTACATCAGATTGAAAGGTGATTGTAAATCCAATTGTTTCATATAACCCTCTTGCTAATGTTTGAAACCCTAACTCTCTTTGTTGTTATTTTACGTCTTCATAATAATAGATGTTTAGGAAATTCCATGGTTGTAAGGACAAAATTAATTTCTTCGTCTTTGTTGGTTTATCGTTTCTTCACTTTATCTCTTTTCAAAAAACGAAAGTTGGGGTTTTTCAATTTTGAACGAATATGGTACATAAATTGATCTATTTCGATCCATATTATTGATATTTCAGAGAGGATTAAACTGATATTGTATTTGTTTGACGTTATTTGAAGTAAATCGATATCATTTTAACTACTGGAAACCCAATCCTCATTGTTCAGTTTTTGGTATGTATAGTTAAGAGTTAGGTTGTAAAACCAGATCATTTAACTACGAAATGCATGAAATTAGATACAAATAAGTTTGAATTCCATCAGCTAAGTTTTATTTTATTAAGCCATTGCATTGTAGTTTGATTCGTATATAGTCTACCACAAAGAAACTTAGACAATGCAAGCTTAAAATTAGACAAAACCAAGTGGTAACATGAAAATTTTAGACATACATATTACACCAACCCACTCATCTAAAAGTACTTAAGCCTAGACTACCTAAATTTGTTTTCCCGGAGCGTCTTTTCGCCTCATTATTCGGTGTAGTTGTGTCCTTGATCGACCTCTTAATATAACGCGTCAGTATGTGAACTCAAAAAATGATAACAACTGCACCGTAAAAAAATGAGTTAAAGTGAAATATGGTATTGTCAATCTCTTTCTAATTTTGTTATCGAGTCTAGAATATGCTACTAGACATATCCGAAGACGTGGTATGAATTAAAATTGGTTGGTAATCAATTTTATTACAGTATTATTTATATGGGTATAATATTACAAGCATTATTTATGTTGTCATTCATGTAAAGCGAGGACATATTATGAACAAACACTCTTTAATGAATATCAAAAAATACAGTTTGAGTGGAGAATGCTTCTTTTATTAAAGCTCATGGACAAGCATGCATATGACTAAAAATTATAGATTTTGCAGGTGTCTTTAGGAGGTGAGAGAAAAACTTATTAGAGATGCAGGGAACGCACTAAATGCGGAATACATGGCTATAAGTGATGCGGTAACTTGGTGCTGGGATCTAGAGCTAAAGGATGTACTGATATAGACAGACTTGAAAGGAATAATAGACTTCTATGATTGAAAATGTCAACACCATTTCATAGCCAATATCCTTGTCGATACTGTAGAGAAACTTAGGTATTTCAACTCATGAAATTGTATGTTCTTAAACAGAAACTGTAATAAACCAAATGATAGCCTGACTGAGTTTAATAGGAATTTTATGTGTCTTTAGATTTGTCAGATATACCTCGGAAGACTTTTCTAGTCTACTCTTAGATTACTCAAACAATGTTGTTTTGAGATATTAATAAAAATAATAAAATTTGTATGTTTGTGTATGAAGTATTCACATTGGTTTGCATGGACTGTAAGTCTGAAGATATCAAGTGAAGAGAGCTTGGATTTGACAATATTTTTATTTATGCGGTCCATCAGCCAAGCTACCCGAGTTATTCCTATATCTTAATGTAGAAATTGGCAACGCAATTGAAATTCGGAACATGTTTTATTTGTGATCATCCTTGTACAATCCAAGTGTTTGAAATAAAAAAACACCTAAAATTCGGACTGATAATATCTAATACAATGTGCCATAAATCAGCAGACTCAAATTATATTACTCCCTTCATATCTATTATAAAGGCGAATTTCGATTTTTCCTTGTACCACTATATAGGCGGATTCCAATTATAACAACGATTTTTTATTTTTATTACCCCTATTTATTTGCTTGGGTATCATAGAGACACATGGAATTTCCTTCGTCACATTACGGTGCCATGCAATCTTAAATGTTACCCAAAAAACATACATTGTTTTCATATGATCGTATAAAATAATTAGGTACGCTTGTCAAAGGGTCGTATGAATTAAAATCGGTAACTTGTACAGTCAGTGGTATTAATTAAAATCGGTACCTGAGTCGGATGGTTGTGGAAATGTTAAGTATTTCGTATGGAAAATATTTTAACATGATATTAGTTATTTGGTCCGAATGTCTTTACTATATACATAAAAAAATAAAATAAAACTAATCTTATAGGGATTTGGAATTTATTAACCAAATACTTATTCAAGGTTGGATGAATGTTTGATACTCAAAACACTGGAAGTTAGTTGGTAGACTATCTGACAGACCAACTACTAGATCATTCCTTTCGAAATCTAGGGACTTACCCAATTTATTTTGTGCAATGTTCTTATTGTTTACCAATTTAATTATATATAATCATCATATAAGGATACCCAATTTATTTTATAGGACCATAATGAAAGTAATATATGTTCACTTTCCTCTTGCCATTTGCTTAAGGAAACCATTTTTTTACACACTTACATTAAGTTTAATAGAAGTACAAGTGGAACAAAATTCATCTCTGAACTACAATAATTAATTATGCATGAACTAATATATGCTTAAACATTGTCGTCCAGTATAATGATGTCTGAGCTCACTTTTTCCTTGAATTCTCATGGCAAGACCTATATCATCCCTTTTAAGCAAAAATTGTCAGAATATCATGCGTACCGTGAAAGATAATATCCACCTAGACAAATCCATAGTAATAGTAATATGTTAAATTCTTGAGTGACTGTGAAATTGTTAGAAAATCTCATACTGAAAAGATAAGCATCCAAGCTTTTATTAGGCATGTACTCATATATCAGCATATTTTCATCCCCTTCTAGACAACAGCTCAACAACCTAACGAGATTTGTTTGTAGCAATTGGTAGAGTCTCATATTTCAAAAAATTAAGATCTGGATCGTCTACATTAAGCATATTTGGATCCGAAGATTCATTTTCCTTATAGAATAGTGAAGTTTCCATCATGTCTTTCTTTTGCGTTCCTGGTTTCATAGTGAACTGTAAGTTCATGTTCTGGCAAAGACTAGACAATGGTATGTTCTAGGTTTTTCAAATCTAACAATTAAGAGCAGTACATTTTTATTTTATCATCCACCTCCAACAAATATATGTGCACACAACGATTATGAAGGCCCAATATAACTATTTGCAGTTTTTTTTTTTTAGGATAGAACAATATGACCGAGTTTTCAAATAGACCGTAAACGAGCAACACATGAATGGTACCCGTTGCTTCATTTTCCTTTTTTCTCTATACATTTTCGCTGCAAAAATTTTCAGGGAATCCCATTCCCAGCTGATTGGTTTTCATGGTCGATCCCATGGAATTTGTATAATTCACAGTATAATGAAATGATCAAGTCACCGGTTGGCTTTGAAATATTGAAAAATCGTAATTCAGTCTCATGTAGAGATCAAAATAGATAAATATTGTATATTCGGGAGCATCAAAACCCTTACAGACAAACTCAAACAAAGTATTCAACTTCTCTAGGCCATGTGCACTAACAAAAAAAAAAAAATAACTGAAAAATATGTAAGAATCAGGTTGCCATGAAATACGAAGTTTTAGAAAAGTGAAGGTTGAAAACGCAGGAGTACCAAGTACACCACCAACTTTTCCGTTTTGATAAGAGTATGAACTTGTATAGTACTTTTAACAATCAGAAGATGCGGAGAAATAAAAGCACACATATAAGAATTTTGTTAACGAGGAAGCCGCAATAGCAGAAAAACCCCGGGACCTCGTCCAGATTTGAACACCAAACTGTATTAATCCGCTACAGACACTAGCCTACTATCATAATTCGTAGTGGAATATAGTTGAGACCGAATCCACCCTCCAAGAGATTCAGTTACAGTCTCACTCCTTATGTCTCTTGAACCTCGCAAGTCTCTACGCAATTGATTCCCTTAACTGACGTCCTTTACATCCTAAGAGTTTCTTCAGGCGAAGTGAAGACTTTTGATACAAATCTTCCTCTAACAGATAAGCCTATTTGATTTCCGTTTAGTTCAAATATCAAGGTGAGGAAATCTATTTGCAATAGACTAAGATAGCAAACCTCACAAATCTGGAACTTACGACTTCCGAAGAGCAACCTAGATTCTTAACCATCTCTCAAGAACAATCTTCAAAAGATCAATTATAATCAGTTTTCAGATATCTATCTTGAGGAACCACAAAGTCAGAGACAAAGAGAACTTTGCGGTTACTATATATATTGCCAGAAAGATACTACGAAAACCTCGATAACAGAAAAGCAAGATTAGTACACACAAACTATCAAGGTAAAGATAGTAGAACCTGGATTCACGAATCCCCAAAGAGAAGTCTTTTAGTCGTAAACCTAATTATGTTTAGAAACCTAGGTCTATAGAGGATGACTCTGGAATCAACTAGGACATAATGTGAGGGATTGATTTTTCCAGTTGAAAGAGCATCTCTTTATAGATTTCAAGGACCAGTGGTTGCATAGAATGCAAGCTAACATAAGTTGAGAATCAAGCAAACACTTTTAGGTCTTGAAAATACAATAGAAGAATATACACTAGGAACCGTTATGGAACCGTGTATAATGATTGTTCGATTTTGCAAGTATGCCAAAGAACTAAAGCAATTTGATGTTCATTTAAACACCTAAGAATTTAATCATTATGCACACACATAAGTGTTTGAGTGATGAAGTCTTAGAAGTGTTTGACAGAGTTCTAGCAATGCTAAACATATTTTAAAAAATAAGTATTTGAGCATCTCCTATGATCTTAAACTGGGACGATTGGTACAATGGTTCGTGAACCGTTAGGCTTGTTCACGAGTCAGGGTGTAACGGTTCGTGAACCGGGTTCGCCAACCCTACAAGAATACCAAACTCAGTTGACCACGGTTCGTGAACTGCTACCCTATAATTAACTTTCAAAATTCAGTTCACGATGGTTCGTGAACTGTCCCCATCTGAACTTACGGTTTGCGAAGTGGTTCGCCAACCCTCTTGTTTTTTTTAAACTCAGATATCTATGGTTTGCAACTGGTTCGCCAACCTACCCTGAGAAGAAATATCACATAGTAGTTCAATATGTCTCTTTTATGATGTTTTTGACACATTCCCGCATGATAAAATCATTTGTGTAGGCAATTTTCAATTGATCCACAAATTAATTCACACAATAAATTGTTTAGAATTAATATTGTTAAGAATCGGTGAACATCTTTGCTTAGAATCATATTTCGATATTTTTAACAAGACAAGCTTGGTTCGAAACTTCTTCTTTATAAATATACTAGAAGTCATACGACATCATCTCAAAAATATAAAATGGTAAGATAGTGAATAAAATAGAACGGTTCAGTCTTCACATACCTGATACAAAAGTTCCCCAAATATCTTCGTCGGTCTTCGGTCTTCGAGGGTGATGTATAATACTCAACTATCAAATTATAACCTAGTCCGAGACTTGACTTAGTAAACTATAAATCAAGATATAGTTTTAATCATATAACATTGACAACAAGCTTGAGATATCAAAACTTGTGGGTTCAACCGAGCATTTCTCTAACAATATCCCCCTTTGTCAATCTTAGTGACAAAACTATTCAATACATATGGATTCAAAATAAATAAACTTTTCAGCTCAATTCACTATGCTCCTTGGTTATTCGACAAACGTCTTGAATTCTTCGTACTTGAAGTTCTTATATGGTTATGCATGTGTTCGTTTAGCACCTTTGTTGTTGAAGATCCGTAACGATAACAACTTATGAGAATACTTAAAAAGAGCTTTGTTAAAATGAGGTGATCACACTCTACTCATCGGTTGTTATACAGAAACATAGATTGTTACCTTCCTCAAAGTTCAATTGCACCACAACTTCGAAGCAACACTACGGTGATATGTTCTCCCCTTTAGTCAATACTTACTCCTTTTGCAAAATAGGTAAAACCTATAGATACTAATCCACTACCCCTTACACGATGCTCCGAAAAGCCAAATGTAATGTAGTAAGATACTACTTAATAATTCTCCCACTTTTTTGTCAACAAAATTGGCAAAGGCGAAAAATCGGGATCAAGATGAATTAATCAAAAGAGCATTGAAGACTATAGAGAACATACCAACATTTAATTTAGACGATTGCACCAAGTAAACTCGGTTCGTGTCAAGGAGATATAAAGGGACAAGAATCTCCTACAATTATTCATCCACTCTACCCACAAAGGTATTACCATTAAGCACAAGTTCAAAAGAACTCTCCCCCATTAGATGTCATTCTCGAAAGAACAACATGAGCGACCTTAACTCTAATCACAAGAGAAGAAATTTCCTTGTACATACAAATTTACTCGTCAGTTACGAACAAAGTAAATAAGTATCCCAATATTTTCTCTGTCTTCTCACCATTTACGAATAAAGAAGTTGAAAATAGTGATCTTAATATTAGAGGCACTAATCTACAAGATTTTCGTGAAAAAAATTATCATCGAAAAAAACTATTCTCTATGCCAGTTACTAACAAGAAAACAATTAGTGCCATATGACCCAACATAAGAATTATAACTTCTCTAGCCATGTAACGTAGAGATTAAAGTTCACCACATATTCCATGTTGGTTATGCAATCAAGGAAGTAAGTATATTCCTAGATTACATCTTACGGAATCATGTAGCAGTATATTCACAAAAGTGTAATCATGGAAAGATCAACACTGCCATTCTCAAAATAGTTTACTCATCTTTTGCAAGAGTTAAGAGCTTAACCTATGAGAAAATATGAGATATGTGTTCAAATCACCAGATATGACAGCAAAGAAAAAATCTCACAAAATAACTTTCACCTTTTACTAAACAATCATTGGAAGACCATCAAAAAGTCATGTTTCACGGAAAACATGTGTAGGAAGATGTACACTAGTATGGAACTATGGATCACAAATTGAGATTTGGAAGATCTGAAACATAAGTTATGTTGCTCAATATATACACAACTCAATCTCCGAAAAAGGTGTACAAAAATAAATACACTCCTATTTGATGAGTCTATAAATACACAACTTAATCTCCGAAGAAGGTGTACAAAAATGTTCAACCTAAGCATAAAGATATAAATAATGAAAATATGTTTAATATCTAAGTGCTCTTGTAATTCTATTGAGCATTTCTCACTGGAGTCATCAACCAAAGATTAATAGGATCACCAACCCAATACCCCTGGACGCAAGCATCAGTTGAACCACGTTAATTAGTTGTGTTGAGTGCGTGGTTGCGTACTTCTTTATATTTATATTGCTTAATCGCGTTTACTTTGCTTACTCGCGTGCATATTGCATGTTGATACTGCTTCATTAACGTTTAAAGGTTGTTTCGATATCAGAAACAAAAGTCGATATTCACCAAAAATTAACTTTATTGCTATTACAAGTTATTTTTAATTTATGTTCACAAACTAACTTCTGACTTTTTATTTCTAGAAGTCGAAAAGTTATTTTTCATCGTGTATCCAAACATGCTATTAACTAGGGGGTAGGATCCGTTGACATGGTTATAATGACATAATCTTGACATTTTAGCGCCATTTTTTATACCAAACCCAAACGGAAATGAATTTGAAGCTAATCTTTTGATGACATGTTCTTGTTATAAGTTTATACACTCCCACCAAAAATGAGAGCATTCCGAAATATATAAGACCACCATCTACCATTATGAATATCAACCGTCGAAAATTAACAGTAGAAATTAAAATTTGTGGATGGTAAAGTTTCGTATTTCGGAATACGCTTATTTTAGTAGGAATGTAGAAACTTATATGAGGAACATGTCACCAAAATATTAGCTTCAAATTCACTGCCGATTGGGTTTGGTAGAAAATGATAACCATGTCAACGGATTATGTCATTATAACAATGTCAACGGATCCTTCCCCATTAACTAGATCTTTATCATTTTATTAGTCAACGGTAGAATACCTTCCATCTACATCGTAGATCCTAGTTAGCAATTCGGGGTACGGGTAGTAGTTCGGAACGGCATACGTACGGGAATTATACGTAATCGGATAGGTCGGATTCGGTCAAAAATCCGGTCAACGGTTCGTTGTTCGAACAGTAGTTCGGAATGGCATACGTACGTGCATATTCGTTTTATAAATGTAAGTTCGGCACTTAAAATTCGGCTTACATATATGATAAATTGATATGTATTATGACCTTATTACGAGACTAATTTTATTTGTATATGATTTATAAGATGGAAAAAAACATTTTAGCGTGATTATTTAATAAGAAGTAAACAATTTAATCGCATACGTATTATAAAACGAGTTTATAGACTTTTAAACAAAAATTAACACATAAAACACTGGTTAAACAACTACCAATAGAAAATTTTAATCGAATAATTGTATTTAAATATAAAGTATATACAAAATCAAACAAAAACCAATCAACGGAACTCTGGTCATAGAATTACCTATGGGAGAGCGAGGTTGGGCGCGAACTAGGTTCGAAGTTCTAGTTCGGAAATATCATTCGGATTCGGTCAGTTCGGATACGTTCGCGAATCATTCGGGAATGATTCGAAGAATTACTAACTAGGCCGTAGATCCGTCACACTTAAAGTCTTCTATTATCAGCCCTGAATGTGGACACGGACATAAAAGTATAAATGCTCTTTGCGGGTTCCACAAAGACACAAATCTTGGTACGGGTAGTACTAGTAACATTTTATTGCCCTCTCCATTAGGCACTACTGTGTCACCTATAAGTCAGACATTCAAGACCACGGTACCGCCGGTGCCCTACAACCTACCGTATTTGGCCCACTAATTTATGCTCCAAGGTGTTAATGAAGCGCCTAACAAATGATTAGTGCATTAATTGGTTAGTTAGTAAATCTATTGCTATATAGTTTGTTGTTACTTACGGGTACCTTTTGCTTTACTTTTTTTTTTTCGAGCCCGCATGAAATTCTTTTTCTTTATCAAAAATACAAAAACAAATTAGATCTATATGTTTGTGGATTTTATTTTTCTATGAATTAATCTCATTTTTTTCATGTTTTGTTAGAATAATTTTATACTTAAAATTTTTCCAGTAAAACCTTTTATGAGATATATCTTCGTGTAACATATGAATGTCATGCATCATTTGATCCCAGATTTCCAAATTCGTAGCGGAAATTCCGAACACGATTTCTCCCGGCCTGTGAGAAATTGTTTTTGCAGGAGTGATCACAGCAATTTTGCATTATAACAGTAAAAAAATTAATCAAATCCAAACGAATCTGATGTAGCCGTTAGATTGAGAGAGTATTTAATAAACGAATCAAGTCTTTACTGATTGGATGGTATATAGAGAGGATGGACATGGACTGATGGGCTGGGAATAAAAGTGTTGACAGTGACGTGTTTTTGTACAAGCCGTAATTCCAGTCTGGAATTATTGATATGATTGATGGATTTTTAGAACAATAATTAAAAAATTGTGTTCTCTTCAAAAAAAAAAGATTAATTAATAAATTATGTTATCATATCTGATCTAACTTTAGTTTTCCTCCAAAAGTTTGGAAAACAGCTTATACATCAGAGAAATCTCGGCATAATCCCACATGCAAAATCATGACATTTGGAAAGTAGAAGAGGCCTAATCATGCATTTGTTTTTGTATTAATTCCTTAATTATTTTTAATAATCTTGGAGTACTATCAAGGTAACATATGATGACCTTGCATAAATATTAATTGGATTTCTCGTATGGATTTTGTTTCGTCTGCAAATGAAATTATTCAACAACTCTTTTGTGGAGGGCTAGCATTATTATAATAATCTCATATACAGTATACAAACAAGTTAAGAAATGATAAATAGTGTACCAGCTAAATGGTGAGACCATTTTTCAGCAATATTTGATGGTTTTTATTGCATGGACAGTGGGGGTAGGTTTTGATGAATGTGTTGATTTTTCCACTTTTTTTTCTTTCTCTTTGCAGACAGTAGGTAGCCTCTCCTGGCGAGAGGGAAAGTGAATCAAGTGATACTATTATTCTACTGTTTTAAATAAACAAGTACTGTACACGTGCGCTGGGGCTTTATCTGCAGGTTGTCAAAATGAACACACGGAGAAAATCGTCAAAAACCAAAACATCGCACTCGCAGATTCAATTCAACTGAATAAGAACTAAAGTTATAAGCACGTGTTTCAGTTCAGGAACTTTGAAGCTTTGAAGTCCAAGTACCACAACAACAACATTACTTAAAAAGTGGATCAAAAGACGAGTAGGATCAAGAAGATTTAGGAGATGCTGCTGTATACTATGATACCGTCCATTATTTCTCGTAATTAGGTGCTTCCATGTATGGAAGAAAGTCTCTTGTCAAAAACAGGGATATTGTTACTTGTAGTCCCAGTCGTAGTGAGTTTCGCAAAGAGAGGAAGATTACCGTTAATTTTGGCATAACACACAAGGCCACAATTAGAGCATCTCCAATAGAGGGTGGAGGTTTTATTTTTTCATGACACATAGGATTTTAGACCCTCATTTACATTAAATTCATCTCCAACAGTGGGTCATAGAAAATAGGAAGGGTGTTAAAATAAATATGAAGGTCTTGGAGAAGGTCTTATTTAGACACTTGGAATGACCTCCACATCATTATTTTAACTATATTTTAATTTTTTAATTTTTAAATAAATTGTTATGAGCAAATAGGAAAGAGGGAATCAATTTTATCATTATCAAAATAACAAATTTTAAAAATAAGACCCCATACTATTGGAGATGGTTCATGAGCAAAGCATTATTATTTTTGCTACATACATATGACCCCATAAATAAGGATCTAAATAAAAATTCCACATAGAATTTTTAGCACCCACTGTTGGAGATGCTCTTATTATCACAGGGGCGGACCCAGCAACTTAACTAAGAGCATCTCCAACAAAGAGTGGAGGTTTTATTTTTTCATGACACATATGATTTTAGACCCTCATTTACATTAAATTCATCTCCAACAGTGGTCATAGAAAATAGGAAGGGTGTTAAAATAAATATGAAGGTCTTGGAGAAGGTCTTATTTAGACCTTGGAATGACTTCACATCATCATTTTAAGTATATTTTAATTTTAAATTTTAAATAAATTGTTATGAACCAATAGGAAAGAGGAATCAATTTTATCATTATCCAAAACAACAAATTTTAAAAAATAAGACCCATCTTATTGGAGACGGTTCGCCTACGAAAGAAAGATTATTATTTTACATACATATGGCCCATAAATAAGGATCTAAATAAAAATTCCACATAGGATTTTTAGCACCCACTGTTGGAGATGCTCTAAGGGGAGCAAAGCATGTTTCTAGGGGTGCAAGAAAGCAAAACCCGATCTAAAAGTCTAGAATACTTAAAACAGAGGAAGATTAAAGTTAACATAACACATTGTCCATGCAACAAGGCCACACGGCCGGGGTGGAGCCAGAAACTTACCTAAGGGAGAGCAAAGTATTCTTAGAGG
>JAJJWW010004564.1:0-12837 GCA_023531295.1 Papaver armeniacum
GCACACTTTGAGTCTTGGAAGATGGATAATGAAGGAAGAAGCAATGTATTTACATTGCCTAATTTAAGATTAACAAACAATGCTAATCCGAATTCACTCCCTAAACTATGATAATAACACCTTGTTTGTTTATACCGACTAAATAGTCGGGATTTGACAACGATCGAGTCCTCTCGTACACATCATGTTTGTTTATGATTCAAATTCGCTTAGACTGTTTATTAAGTTTCACACACATGAAAAAAATCAAGTATGTTATTATTGTTAGAGCTTTTCTCGGTCAAACTGCAAGCTTTGATATCTCAAGCTTGTTTGTCAAGTTTAGTTGATCAAAACTATATACTTGATTTTAGTCTACTTACACATTGTGTGTAGTTGGGCTTTATACTTCACGGCATTCACCAATTGAAGAAGAAGATCTATTGAAGATCTTGGAAGAACTTGACGATAAAAGGTATGTGGAGACTAAAACTATATACCACCTAAGTCTATTCAATTCTATCTAGTTTATTGATACTAAGGCGTATAGCTACATAGACTTTGTGTTATACACATTTGAGATTTCGAGTCGCGTTTATCTCGTTTATATATTTCTCGAAATACAAGTTTAAAGCTTAGAATGCTTCATCATATGCTTGACAACTTTATTTTTAAGCAATTCATTTGTTGGAACTAAATAGTAAGTCAAGATGATAATGTGAATTTCAGCTCCTTAACCTTTATTCTTTACCACTATAGATCATATAAGCTAACTACATGCTGAAATTAGACTTGAAACTACTATTAGCATACTCAACAACTCACTGAAAACAACACCATATGTAGCAAGAATACTACACATAGTTCATATCAAAACATGTTATTGTACAAGAAAATAGAACACACAAGACACTTAAACTTTCATGACTTATTATGAATTTCTATTTCCTCACATTACTTGGGTTAACTTAAGCTATTATCAACTTCTATTTCCTCACATTACCTTGAACATCTTACATGATATGCGTGAGACAATCATTTGATGCTAACTTGGGAAGTTTCATATTGATCAAATAATCATTTAAAAATTACTTGAAGCTAGTAGTATGTGAAGATTACCATTGTCGTCTTCTAATGATGTTTCAAATCAGTTAAGGAGAGTTTCAGAACTACTACCACTGTCTGGGTACAACACAGTATGCGTACGCAGTATGCGAACTGTGAAGTACTAGTACTGGTCCGAAACTTTTTTTTTGCGAACTAGTTTATGTGTGATGGATTTCGAACTGTGTTTTGCAAATGCGTTTGCGAATGGTAATACTAGGAAAGGTGGAATGGTTATTCAATGAACTCAAGTTTCTGAACTCGGTGGTTAGGGGTTCTCAAATTGGTAAGTATGACAACTTGTTCACATCTTCGTATACTAACTATTGTCTTTACTCATGAACTAAGGTTAGTTTGCGAACTCAGTTTACGAACTAAAGTCCCTGGATTTTTAATTTATTAAGGTATGTGAACTTGGTTTGCAAAATGTGGAATTATTTTCATGAATTGGTTCTTGTATAATTACTTTGTACTCTTACAAACCAAGCCGAATACGTTTCAAATGCTTCATCGATATTTCAATGAGATAGTCAACATTTGAAAAACTCTCTTAAAACACATTTAGATGTATTTGATTATCTATTATGATCGTTGATTATCATATTGAAAGTCCCAAGTGTTCATATGGCTAATTTTTCGGTTAACTTTTATTGAACCAACTTGTTATACACGTTTAGGTACGGTTCATCGATATCTAAATATATAGGTATATTTCATTTGTGCGTAGCAAGATAAATCATCTAACAGTGGAGATTGATTGCTAATTTTCTAAGAAAACTGAGCTTGAATCTTAAATCATGAGTTCATCTAACGGTGGCTATTAATTACTTTGTTACTATGCTATCTTAGCTTTGGTTGTAAGTAACCCTGAATTGAAAGACTATATAAGGAGATGATCTAGCATCTAGGAAAACTAATCCCGATACTTTGTGATAGACGCTTTTATGTGTCTATTTTGATCTCAATTATCTATTTTGTTAGTGCTCATTCTGTACTTATTTTAGTTTTTTATGTTTTTGTAGGTGTTTTTGGAGAAATAAGCTCTTGTGGAGAAATTGGCTCGAAAAGTGGCATTTGGACCTCTAGAGGACAAATGCTAAAGGGACCCCAGCAGTGGATAAGGGGTAACCAAATTACTAAGGGGCACCCAAATTGCTATTCGACCCCATCATTGGTTAAGGGGCGACCTTCATCTTCCCCATTTAAATCTAAAATTGGCAGGAAAATATGCAGTCACGAAAAGATTTTAAGGTTAGATTTTGGGAGGTTTTGGAAGAGATTCCTTGTAATTAGTTTCGCAGGCATGTTTGGGATTAACTGGGGCTTGTATAGGCCTTTAAATCAACGAGTTGGGCTAGTTTCAAAGGGCCTGTTTGGGATTTATAAATATCTTGCATGTAGGAATAGATACCCTTTGTTGAACCTAAACCTATCTATGCGGCATTTCTGGCCGATAAATCTTGCTAGGATAAACATGTTCAACATAAACGAATCACTAGAAATCAAAACATGTTCAACATAAACCAAACAACTGGATTTCCGCGATCAAATATTCTTAATCCGTATCCTAAACCAAAAGCAAACCAAACAACTAAAGAGTTAACCCACGAGGTACAAACGAAAAACAAGTTGAATTGTTCAAGACGTGAAAACCACCATCCAAAAAAAGAAACACAACTAAAGAGTTAATCACTAGGTCTTTTGCTTCTTTTGGGCCGGTTTGTTATTAGTTTCCCCGAACAAAGCTTTTGCACTAGGGTCGGTTTCTTCAATTCTATCAAGCTTTTCCTCGACTTCCTTAATTTTTCAAGGGATAACACCTCTCCTTCCTGGTACTTGCAACCCAACATATTCTTTAACTTGCCAAGTCGACGCCGCTGGTTTAATACATCAAACACATAATTAGTATACATATAACATTATGTGTACATTAAACTCTAAGCAATTAACAATACTTACTAGCAATCCAACAAGTCTTATTAAGTTGGGTCATCGTAGGTGGGCCCTGGCAGAGATTGGAACGGAAGGGTTTTTCTGGGGAGGAACTTGGACGTCATCCGGGCGGACGACATAAGGATGTGACCATTCCAAGTAATCTTCCATGTAGTCGGCATCAACTTCATAATCGTTTTCAGCAATCTCCAACTTCTCCCACTGACTAATATCTACCAAACGACGTGGTTCCCTATCACTCCAATCTGTTGGGTCCGGTTTTGGAACATACTCTACATGCAACCGATTTGGAGTTGAATTGCACCGAGAAAGTTCAAGATCAAAATATTGAAAAGAGGTCGTCTGGAAATGTGCTAATTGCTTATATCCAAGTTGGCGCATCACACTGTAGGATTAGCCATAACGTATCCTTTTGGGTGGAACAACATCCCATGGTAAAATGCAACGTTACCAAACCTCAAAACTTGGCGGTTTCCTCTAGCCTCCTTGTAAGGGTCGAACACAACATCTTCGATACTCATTACGTCCAGAGCCAATCTCATATCGATCGGGGCTGACCTATGTTACGGGCTTGAGTATTGTTGAACTCGTATCTCCTAGCTAGAGGCGTATCGGGTTTGGGAAGGTCTATGATCTTCAAGGAGAGGTAGACCTTGAACAAGGTTGGGAAGTGTTCATAAGCCCACACCTATTCCAAGGTGAAGCAATAAGTTTTGTTTCTAAGTTCACGATAAGGGTACATGTGAACAATATACGTAATAACATCAGTTTAAAAACAAAATTACACTCGGTAAGAGAGTGAAATTCCGACAAATTGGTTGATTTTAGCCTTAGAGGCCCTTCTCATCTCCGTCATCAAATGTGCCATTATCAGCGGTGCCCCAAGAATAACTATAAACATCTTCCAACGGATACAAGTACCGAAGGTAGTTCGCACTAACCATATTGCCATTGGTGTCGTGGAATACCCTAGTTCCCAAGATGTATAACGGGTATGCATCATAAAGATAACGAATTTGTTTAGGTCCAAACTTCTTTTCTTTGTGTTTTCAAAATTCTTCTTAAGAAGTGTCAGCTTGATTGTCTTTGTCTTACCGGACGTGGATTCATAAAAGCTCTCCTCTGAAGTTTTGTAGTCTCAACCAAACAACTTGTTAGTGGGGTCCGCAAGCAACTTCGACCATTCTAGGTCCAGACACTCAACTCCTTCGCAATTGATTCACAGACAACATTCAAGCCTAAAATGTTCTTAGCATCTTCGGGGATGAAGGTCATCTCCCCAAAGGGAAGTACATGGTATCGGATTTTCACCATGATACCTTTCGCTTAAAGCAATTCACAAGAATGAGAATCGGGGCTTCACATAATTTTCAACCAAAGCATCTGGACCAGAATCCTTTACTATTGTTTGGACATCATCATGCTCTAGAGACAAATCCCAATCAGCCGTGACTTGGTTTCGCACACACGCTACAACCTTCTTATGATCCTACAATTAGGAGACACAATACAATTAAGAGATTTTACATAAATACACAACAATACATATGTACAAGATAGAAAATGCTTACATAGGTTTGATAAATAGTACGATCCCACGAGTGCTTGTATCCAAATAGTGTTTTTGGTTCCGGAGCTTCGCCCAAAATTCTACCACGTTCAAGGTCAGGTATCATGTCATTAATATGAGGAAGGTGGGAACCTTTAACTTTCACTTTGACGTTTCCCTTATTGCCACTGCCTTGTGTTGGTTGTTGACTTGGGCCACCAACTTCGCTTGGCTTGCTAATTGACTCTCATATTCATCTTGCTCATCTTCATGATCGTGCTCACGGTTTGCAAGTCGACTACGGTCACTACGACTCTCCCAAGTTATCCCTCTTGTACCAGCCCCCAAACGTATCTTACGACCTTCATCTATCCTCGAGGAGGCGTAGATCGAGAGTATCAAGACCGTCCTTCCTTCTTCTCTTAGTTACAACATCTTTAGTTTTTTTTTGTTAGCTTCTTTGCACTGACCATATCGTACATTAACAAAGCAATGAATATAAGACAACTCACCTTCGCTTTAGTACTTTAGGCATTGGCTACCTTAAAAGAAACCACGGAAAAGTTCCCAAGTAATTACACATTGACTATCGAGGTTTCGGTTTATAACCGAGCATACAAATGCAAACTAAAATCTATGCCTTATTTATGATAATTTTCCTATATGTTTTAAGTCCACTACCGGCATTCTCAAATTATTACAAAGAATGCGGGTACCCAAACCGACATTCGTACAACCCAAAATCTATGCCAAATGATGACAAATTCATAAACTCTCATGTATGTTTTAAGTCCACTACGCATACATGAATTATTATCAAAGACTCCGAGCATTAAAAACCAGAGACCGTATTCATCATAGATTGAATGCCGGTAGGAAATTTCTGGCCAGTGAACGTGGTTGGAAACCAAGACCGTATTCATCCTAAATTTAATGCCTGGGAATAAAAACCGCAGATCGTGTTCCTACAAATATGATCAAGGTTTTATCCGAAACTCAATTGTTTGGAGTTACTGTTCATGATTCTACCCTAAACCCATTGCTACAAATCGATTGAAACACTAATTAAATAGTCTTAAATGACTTACCTTCTCACAGAAGCCATATTTCTGAGTAGTTGATTGTCAGAGAACGTTGCTTCTTCGATCGATTGCTCTTGAGCAATCTTAGCAATTTGTTCGTGTTTTTGCTGACCAATCGATTTTGAGTTCGATTGGGATTGCTTTCTTTAGTGGAGGCATTGTTTATGATAGAGGGTTAATCGACGAAGAAATTTTTGAATCAACGTTTAATCGAGCCGAAGAACGGATGAAATAACGATGAATTTTTTTTTCTAACCTAACCCTAGGACAAAGGCTTTAACCGATTTGTGTAAATGGGGGATAAAAGATTTGGTTTTTAGATTTTAATGTTTTAGGAGAAAGGGTATAATGGTCTTTTCATAATATTTTTAATTAACCAAAGGGTATTTTAGTATTTTCATACCCAAAAATCACCCCTTAACACACACCATGGGTTGGGAGAAGTAATCAATATCCCCCAATTCCTTTTTATATCCCCCAATTTCGCATTCCTAGTAAACACCAAGGAGAATTAATAGAAGCAACTAGATTCTACAAGTTAAATATCCTGGAGGAAACCAACTGGGATTACTAGATTAGCCCAGTTGTCTAGGGGTTGAACTTCCAAATTAGAGATCTGGGTTTCAAATTCCGACGCTGTCTGATCAAAAAAAAAAAAAAAAATCCTGGAGGAACGGTTACCGGGGTATGATACCAGTATCGTACCATTAATTAGTCCACGTCACAAACAAGATGGGGAAGTTGGTCAAGTGGACTTAGACCATTAATTCACACCACCACCACCTAATCGTGTGTAAAAGGTTAAAATGTCCCCCCACTATCTCAATTACTATACCATTTCCGTCATATATCCGTTGAAGATGTTTACACTTTCCCAATTATCGCCAAAATCTCTCAACACGATCTTGGTTTTTTTTTAAGGAATTGAGGATATTTCGTTATGCTAAAAGATCTATCAAATCTTTTCCATAATGTATGTCAACCGGTCATCTAACACCTAATCAAAAAGATCCAACAATCTATAACCATTTCAACATTTCTTAAACAACATCCACCGTTCAATCCAATAACTGATTACACTAAATTTCGCGTCAAAAATTTAATTTCCAAAAAAAGTGGGAAGAAAATTAAAAATTTGAATTTCATTTCCTGCCGCTGAAAATATCCTCCACGATTTTCTCCATCACTTCCTTCCATCTCGGAACTTCTCTATTAAAATCCCTAGAAACTTCTCTCAATTCCTAATCCCTTCTTCATCTTCTCTCCGTCTGCAAAACCCTCTCTGTACTGCCTTTCCCCTTGCTAAACCTCCATTGTCTTACTCGAAACCTTCTCTGAAACTTTTCTCTCAATTTAGTCTTAACATTTTTTTAATCTCTCTGAAACTATCTTCCGATGGCGGCTGCTGGTCGGAAACGAAGTAGTAAACAAATGGAATCTCAACCACCAGAAGCAAAGAAGAAAAAAATCAAAGCCGAAGAAGCAGAACCTGGTGGTGGTGATGCAACGGATATAAATGCCAAAACCAGTAAATCTACGACTACTGAGGCTAAGAAAACGTCTAAAGGTAAAGGTAAAGCAGTTGAGTTCGATTTACCGGAGAAGGGTAAAAGAACAAGAAATAAACCTGTAGTGAAGAAACCGAGGAATAGGTCTGTAGGTCCATCCAATAACAAGAAGCGTATTGTTAAAGGGAAAAAGAAGTTGTTAAATGATGAAGAAGAAGATGTTCCGGACTTAGATCTAAACCCTGATGAGTTAGAAGATGAGGAAGAAAATGAGATTGATGAGAATATCGATTGTGCCTTATTGAAAAGAAAGATTAAGTCAAACGAAGTAAATGAAAACACCAAATGCCAGTTAACAGGTCATCCTGTGCCTATAAAAGAAGTTGGACGGCTGGATCAGGCTTCTAAGGTTGTAGTTATGATTCTGTAAATTGTTATTTTTTGTTTATTTTGTAGTTTTTGACATGTTCTAATTTATTTATTTTTTGTTGAATTGTAGCATGGGACAAGGCATTTCATCAGTGCTGAGTTTAATGGTGTCACTTACAATCTGAATGATTGCTGTTTGATAAAGGTGAATAAATGGTCAACACGTTTTGCTTGATGTTCTATTGATAATTTCATGGCTAAATTCATGTTTCGTTGATTCTGTTGATATTTTCTAGAAGTAATAGGTTTCATTTAGGGGTCTGTTGCAGGATAACTGATAGATGATTGGATGTATCAGTTTCAACTTTATTTCGAGATTTTACTATCTGCATTCTTTAATGTGAATAAGTTGTTAATCCTGTTGTATGTATTCCTATTTCTTGTATGTTCTTATGTAATAATTCTGTGTCTAAAATCTAGTGTTGTCTGCTTCTTCATTTCAGGCAGAAGAAGGTCACCTTGATTATATAGCGAGAATCGTAGGATTCTTCGAGAACAGTAAGGGAAAGCCATACATCACTGTAAAGTGGTTTTTCAGAGCTGTAGAGACGGTAAGTTATGTTAGGATTAGCCGATTAGGAATAATCATATTTCTTTCGATTAAGTCGTGTATCTGTTAATAATTTTGTAAGTTTTTGGATGTTTGCAGGTCATTAAAGACCATTCTGATAAAATTGAAGCTAACCGTGTATTCTCTTCTGACTCCAAAGATGACATTCCACTGGAATGTATTTTTGAGAAAGTTACAGTTGTTCAAGCACCCAAAGAAGTATTGGTTCTTTTGTTGTTTTCAGTTTGCCACCGAGTAATTTATAGAAACTAGAAACTAATTTTTGTTCTAACGGTTTGCTCTCAGGTCCATGGGTATCGATTTTTTTACGACATGTCATACTCAGAGGAGTTTTGCACATTCCAAAACTTGTGCATAGGTAATAAGCTCTATGTATTAAGAATACGGCTCTTCTTTGTAATTCTTGCTTTCCGGTACTAACATATAACATTGTTCTTTTGTAGAAAATGGACAAGCTGCTGGTACATCATCATCCAGAATTTCAAGCCAAGGAAGTCTTGAAATTGATTCCAAAGTGCAAACATGTGATTCTCAGAAACCAGTTCTGACACTTCTTGACATGTATGCTGGCTGTGGTGGGATGTCCACCGGCCTTTGCATGGGTGCAGCTGCATCCGATGTCAACCTTGTTACGGTAAGTAAGAAAAATACATTTGGTAGTTAGTTGGACTAGTGATACAAATCTTTAATGATTACAGCACTTGTGGCATAGTCTGAAATTTAAGTAAGTTGTCTATCTTCACACTGAAATTTAAGTATGTTGTTCCAGAGATGGGCAGTAGATATGAATGAAGATGCCTGTGACAGTCTTCGCTATAACCATCCAGAAACACAGGTATGGTCTTTTCTTCTCATTTTCTGGATACATGTTTGCGGACATTTAATTTCCAATTGATTTCAGGTGAGATGTATGAATGCCGAAGACTTCTTGCAACTGCTAATTAAATGGAAAGATCTTTGTGAGAAATTCTCACTGTTGGATGCCGACTATTCCAAAACAAATGTGCCAAATAAGAACAAAGAAGTTGAAGAAGTAGAATTAGAAACCCAGACACGTCAACCTTATGATGGCGGGGACTATGAAGTCGAAAAGATTATTGGAATTTTTTATGGCAATAATCCGGACACGAACCAAGGGCCTGCTGAATTACACTACAAGGTATTACTTTTGCAATTTCCAATACCGAAACCGCCTGCATTTCCTTCGTCTACTCTTACTGATTTCTGTAATTTTTGTATTATTTAGGTGAAGTGGAAGGGCTGGGGTTCTAAATGGAATACATGGGAGCCCGCTTCAAACCTTGAGTATGTTATCGTACATATCTTCTTTGCATTTCTTTTTTTAGCATACTTCGATAACAAGCTCCAAGGGTGCATTGGGTTAATATTATTTCTATATTCAGGAACTGTGAGGAGAGTATCGAAGATTTTGTTATTGCAGGGTACAGATCCCATATACTACCTCTCCCTGTAAGTGTTTATACAGTTGTACTATTTAATAATTGATTGCTTCGTATATACTGTACATGTATTTTGAGACACCGTCATTTTCATTCATGTTAGGAAATAGAAGCAAAATACAAGTTTCCATCCTCTTGTGACCTTAGTAATTAGTAAGTCGAGGTTTCTAGGCTTCTAGTACATTAATGAATTCAGGCACAAACGAGTAATTCCCTGATGCTAGGATATAGGAATTTCTCTTTTGAATTTGGATCCCACTTAACGTTCCCATAATGTAGCTGCCTGGGATGAGACATTTCTAGGCTGTTTAGTGCGGAAAAAGAATTGAAGCTAACAGTGTACTCTACTTTTTGATACTAAGTTTATCTTGTGTTGTCATTTTATAGGGAACTGTCGATGTGGTATGCGGTGGTCCGCCATGCCAAGGCATTTCTGGGTTAAACAGAAAACGAAACTATGAGGATCCTTTGAAAGACCCCAAAAATTTCCAGCTGGAAGTGTTTATGGAGATTATTAACTTTTTACAACCACGATTCACTTTGATGGAGAACGTGGTGGATATAATGCGGTTTCTGGATGGCACCTTAGGGCGGTTAGCTATTGCTCGTTTGGTATCAATGCATTACCAAGTTCGTCTTGGTTTCTTAATAGCCGGAAATTTTGGGCTTCCCCAGTACAGGATGCGTACATTTCTCTGGGGTGCCAAAACTGCAGAGGTAAAATCGATTTGAAAATTTAAGTTTTTTTAAGATTGTTTAATTTTGTTTCAGTGGATATATCATAATTTTATATTTAACTTTTTCTTGTTGCAGACACTACCACAATTTCCTCTGCCGACACATAAAGTTACTTGTCGCGGATATGCCCCCAAGGCTTTCAAGGTATGTATGTGATTTTCCAGCTTAGTATATTGTTAAATGTACTTGTATTGATCAAAAAATTTGTTCTTGCTGGGTTTGTGTAGAAAAATCTTGTTAAGGGAGATGAACAATATATGCTGAAAGAATTAGTCCTTGAAGATGCAATTAGAGATTTGCCTGCGGTAAGCAAGTTTGGTATCTTATTCGGTCAACATTGACAGTGGTATATTTAAGATATTTTCTTCTATTTTGTAGATCACCACAGATGAAATTGCGGATGAAAGGGAGTATGAGGATGATCCTGAGACAGATTTTCAAAGGAATATACGCTTACCCAAGCATGGTAAGTTTTCCCATTAATGTTTTCAAGTTTAAATTACCCTGCTGTTAGACCTTTTTCAAAAATATTAAATATTGTCTTTTCTTTCAGAGTTAATGGTATCAGCTCCCAAATCAAAGGAATCAGTGAGGCCGAAACTGTATGATCATCGGCCTTTGAAATTGAGTAAGGATGACAATCTTCGAGTTCGATGGATTCCCAAGAGACAGGTTAGTTTATAGATATAACTTGGAAAAATCAGTTTTCATCTTGTATACATTTATTGATTGTATTGTTTGGCCAATTTTCTAGGGCGCCAACTACAGAGATCTTCCTGGAGTTATAGTTGATGACAATAACGTCGCACATCTTGATCCGGAGAGGGACAGAGTATTCATTATAAGATCTAAGAAGCCACTGGTAAACAGCTAGCGGTCTTAATCTTTTTTTTTTTTTTTTTTTACTCACTATAACTAGTTATTCTGTGGATTTATCAAATGAACATATTCTTACGTATAGTTGCATTGCTACAGGTGCCAAACTATGCGATAAGCTATTGTAAGGGAAAGTCAAAAAAGTGAGAACTTGTTTCTTCATTGGTCAGTTATCTTTAGTTTAGGGAGGAACCTTCTGTAGCTTATCTTATTTATCATGTCTGCTTGAATTTCAGGCCTTTTGGAAGGCTTTGGTGGAACGAGATCGTGTCAACTGTAGTGGGGAGGGCTGAACCCCATAACCAGGTGAACCTACTTTTTATTTTTTGTTGCAAATCTTGTTTTTAATGGAGTGTTTTAAGCTTAAAGGTAACTGATGATTAATACTAAAATAAACTGAGAAATGATTTAGGTGTTGAACAGCATCTTATTTCCATATGGCCAATGCCTTCTTTTGAGTTATTCTTTTGATAATGGTTATCAATTATTTGACTTATTGTGGGTTTTTGTCAGATTATCTTACACCCTGAGCAAGACCGGGTTTTGTCCGTTAGGGAGAACGCCCGTCTGCAAGGCTTCCCTGATTTTTACAGGTTCTTTGGGGAAATTAAAGAGAGGTATTTATATCGTTCTTGATCTTTTGGTTTTCCTTCATAGTGTATCTAGCAATTCTGATTTGTTTTCTCTTTTTCTTTTATATATCTTTTCGGTTTTCCTTCAAAGTGTATCTAATTATTCGTTGTACCTAACAGGTATATCCAAGTTGGCAATGCAGTTGCCGTGCCTGTTGGAAGAGCTCTTGGATTTGCTCTTGGGAGGGCCGTAAACAAAACTTCTGATGATGGACAGGTTTTTGAGCTTCCTCCTTTCTTCTCCAGATGAACAAGACTTAAAACAGTTGAAGTTAACTTCTGCAAAATGGTTCCATGACTACAAACAGCACATTTTTTTGACAACATCTCTTTGAAGGGCCACCTTAGGCACATGTTCCACTCGTTTCTAAACTTTAGATTTTAGATTGTACATGTAATTCTGTTTATTTCATTCAA
Source organism: Papaver armeniacum (assembly GCA_023531295.1). NCBI lineage: Eukaryota > Viridiplantae > Streptophyta > Magnoliopsida > Ranunculales > Papaveraceae > Papaver > Papaver armeniacum. The sequence continues at coordinate 12,299 of JAJJWW010004564.1, forward strand.
ACTACTATTCTACTGCCTCCTGGCACAGGTTTATGTTAATACGAGAATAAACTTAGATTTCATATATGCTAATTGTCTGCTCCTAATTAATGCTAATTTCAAGCAGTTCGATTCGCCCAGCAGCGCGATACAGAGCCTTTCACAAGCACCATACGAAACGATAAATCGCCTTGCAGTTTGTCCTGCGAATTCTTAGTAACATGGCAAACACTAAAACTTTCATTTGCATACAAAATCTTGGTCCTAGGGAATTTCTTTTGTTTTTCATATTAGATTGTTTTCAGCGACGGAACCAGGAATTTATGCTTGGATGGGCTATTTTTTTTCCATGAATTCTAAATTTCATTAATCTCAAATTCAATAAGAATGAACAATCGTGCTACATGACCCGCTACATAACAGCTAGTTGACAGTTGATCCTATGTGGCAGGTACAGTCATGGGATGAGGTGGTTGTTTTATAATTCCGCGCAATCAAAGGAAATTGCAGGATACATTAATGCTCCGTTAGAAATCCGCTCCTTTTCTTTTGGTGTTGTC
>JAJJWW010004565.1:0-54573 GCA_023531295.1 Papaver armeniacum
CTAATTAGATTTTCGAGAGATTTCGATCGTTATTTTTGGACAGAGCATTTCCAGAATTATGAAAACCGAATCTGTGGTTTTATGAATATCTTGAGAATATTTTCGGTTTTGGAAATTCCTTGGTGTCCAAACTTTCTTGTCTATAAATACCACGAAGTTTGCCTTTCTAGCAAACTAATCCTTCGTAACAATGACATTTACTCTTTTATTGTTCATATTTGGTGTAGCGCCTATTCGGAGAGGAGAGTAACCTAATTAGGTGAAATCTCTTACGGCCACTCAATTTAAAGTCTTCTTTGGGATTGAGAAGCTCTAGCGTGACCCGTTGGTGGGAAACTAGATAATTGCAGTTTATCTTTGTTTTCGATTAACTAACGGTGGTTGAAATCTGATTGCACCTAGTTTGTTTATTCTTGAGAATCTTCTCTTCTGATATAAGATTCAATCAAACTAGTTCAGAGTTTCGACAGGGATCTTTAGACTGCTGTTAGTTCTAAAGCGATCTTGTGATAATCCATTGTTAAAAGAATCCGTTCTGTGCGTGATTGATCACAAGAGATTCAAGTGATTGTGTGTAGGTTTTTATTGAAGATTTAAGAAGAAATGAAGATTTGAAGACAAAGAAGATATTGAAGATCTGACTTGGGTTTTATAATCTTTGGTGTGCACAATACTTATTTCGGTAAAAGAGGATCCAATTAATAATCGGTTTATCCTTGTGGTAGATTGGATTGATTAATTGAGTAGATCGCATCAATATCGTTTCCTTGTGATTAAAGGTATTGATTGGCTTAATCTTAAACGATTACCTTTGGGTGATTGAACATAATATAGATATAAGGACCACGAAGGAGTTTATGTTAAGATAAACAGGAAGAGCCTTTGTCCGACTCATATCACTTGGTTGAATAGAGTTAATACCAAACAGATTTGTTGTTCCTTTCTTGTTTGGAATACGAACCAAAGGAATTGTTCCAAGTACGTGACTTATTCACAAGTCGGAGGCGTGAGAATATAGACGGAACTAAGTGAACTATAGGGTTAGTTACTTGGTCTCAACTATACGAAGTTAGGTGTAATTTTGTGTAGACTTAATCGAGAGTATTCAATTCCGACAAGGTCCCCGGGTTTTTCTCGCATTTGCGGTTTCTCGTTAACAAAATCTTACCGTGTCATTTACTTTTATTTTCCGCATTATAATTGTTTTATTATAATTAAAGTAAATCACACAAACGTTAATTCCTATTTACTTGATAAGCAATCCTATTGTGTTTGGTTAAGTCCGAACCTTTGTATCAAGTAAACATACTTCGTTGTTGTATTGTCTCGATCTCGTATCCATAGACTATCACACGAAGTGTGAACTGATTAGTTGTATTGTCTCGACTCAGTCCATAGACAATCACTTTCGGAGAGAGTTCTTATAGGTAGGAAAAGTTTTAGCTTGAGGTATATTTGGGTACCCTCGCCTTTTCAGGTCTAACAACCACACCCAATATTTCGCTTAGCAATTTGTATGGACTAACTCTAATATACTTTCAAGAGAATCAACTAGACAGTCGGACTCAATCTTAAGAAAAGTATATCCAAGAGTTATGTCTCAATTTCTCAATTCAATATGCAATCAAACAAATAGGAATATGCGAGCCCGATTGAATGTAAGAAATAACTTAGACGTTATCAAAAACCAATATCCAAGTGTCAATCAATTTAATAAACAACCAAAGGTTGGATTCTCAATTGATTGAACTTACGCACAACCTGTGATATTTCAATTATATAAACAAATATAATGCGGAAAAGAAATAACACAGACACCAGAAGTTTTGTTAACGAGGAAACCGCAAATGTAGAAAAACCGCAGGATCTAGTCCAGATTTGAACACCACACTGTATTTAGCCTCTACAGACACTAGCCTACTCCAAGTTAACTTCGGACTGGAATGTAGTTAACTCCAAGGTACAGTTGCGCTCCTTATGTCTCTAAATCCCAGCAGGACTCTACGCACTTGATTCCGTTAGCTGAACTCACCCACAACTAAGAGTTGCTACGACCCAAAGTCGAAGACTTGATAAACCAATCTATCTCACACAGAAAAGTCTATTGAATACATAAATCTGTCTCCCACATATTTACCTATGAGTTTTGTTCCGTCTTTTGATAAATCAAGGTGAACATGAACCAATTGATATACCGAACTTATATTCCCGAAGAACATCCTAGTAATATCAATCACCACACAATAACCTTAATCGTATGGAAACAAGATATTGTGGAATCACAAACGATGATACGAAGATGTTTGTGACTACTTTTATCTTGCCTATCGGAGAATAAATCTCGAGCCAATCTTAGAGAAGATAGTAGTCAATCACGATAGAAAACAACAAGATCAAAACACGCAACTACATAGAAAATATTTGGAGTGGGCTTCACAATCCCAATGAAGTCTTCAAGTTGTTACCCTACAGGGTTTATTGAAAAACCTAAGGTTAAAGGAGAAATGACTCTAGTCGCAACTAGTATCACACAGGAGGGTGTGGGGATTAGGTTCCCTAGTTGCTAGAGTTCTCATTTATATAGTCTTCAAATCAGGGTTTGCAATCAATGTTACCTTGGTAACAAAGCATTCAATATTCACCGTTAGATGAAAAACCTGATTAGACTCAATCTAATATCTTTCGACCGTTAGATCGAACTTAGCTTGTTACACACAAATGAAAAGTGACTTCATTTAGATATGAGTAACCGTACCTAAACGTGTACACCTTTGTTGACTCAACAATAGTTAACCGAAGTTAGCCATATGAACACTTTCATATCAACCTTATTCATCTTAACCAGAACTAGTTCAAATGACTCAAATTAAACTAGTTCTAGAGTTGTTCAATTGTTTATATTCTCATAGAAGTATACAAGACACATTTGAAGCAAAATCGATTTTGATTCACTCGAATCAATTCATGAACATTATAGCCACGGTTTGCAAAAGATTGCATTCCTTAATATATAAATATGTGTTAGTTCATGAACAAACCGATTTTAAAACATAACCCACTCAAGTATGCAAACGGGTACGCATAACTAAGTAGCCGGACTTGTACTGTGTTCGCCATTATGCAAATGGGTACGCATACTGTCGCACACTTCCAAGTTTCAGTTGAATCCAAAGACAGCATCTGGTACACATACTATAGTACCCGGACTACAACTGACTTCGCCAGTACGTGTACATGTACGCATACTTTATCTCCCGGACTTTACCTGACCTCGCAAGTACGCATACGTGTATGCATACTACGTTCTGGTCTTGGATCAACACATATGCACGTACGCATACTATGCACATAATCCAATTATGGTTAAGTGTTCTAACTTCCATTTCAATCATTGAAACATTCGTAGAAGATGACAATAGCTGTCTCACACAAACTATTAGCTTCAAAGCAATTTTCAAGTGATCGAATGATCAATAAGAAACATTAGAGTCTACATCAAATGATTGTCTCACACAAATCATGTAAGATGTTACTAGACGATTTTCACATGATCATCTTTTGACTTGCGTCAAGAATAAAAGATGAAATTGGTTAAGAAAGCTTACCAACACATATTTCTAGAAATATGTAAGCGAGTTAAACTCAGCTCAAAATATCAAATGTGTACAAATCAAGTCTATATAGCTATACGACTTTTGTCTCAAATAGGAGATAGAGTAGATATACTTTTGAGTGAAAGATGAGTTCAAGTCTCCACATACCTTTTATTGATGACGTTTCACAAGCTCCCATTAGTAGTTCTTTGTCTTCAATCGATAAACGCCGTGGAAGTATAATACTCAACTACACTTTCGATCCTAATCGGAGACTTAGCTATAAGTAGACTAGAAATTAAGAATTATAGTTTTGGCAACTAAACTTGACAACAAGCTTGAGATAGCAACGCTTGCGAGTTCAACCGAGCAATGCTCTAACAATATTTGTGGGGAGAAATTTGGAATTATATCGGAGAAACTACTTAAGACGGGAGGAGAATCGTTGATCCAAGCCTCGAAGTTTTAGACATTGAAGCGAATTGAAACTCATGCAAAACTGCTTTAAGAAACCCAAACCTGAGAAAATCTTGAAATGAGAAGAAAAGGAAGTCATGGAAAACATGGAAATCCAATTGTTCGACTATTTTCTAAGACACGTTGTTCTTCGAAAAAATCCTCAAAAATGTTTTTAATTTGTATGCTTCTGATGGTGAGTGAATAAGAAAATATGGATGGCCAAATACATATGTCTTTATGAATGCAATAGGAGAATCGTCAATTAGAGAAAATAGAGAAAATCTTCCAATTGTTACCATAAGGCCTACCATTATCACATGTAATTACAAAGAGTCATTCCTTGGTTGGTCTGAATATATAAGTTTCCCGGAGACATGGTGGTGAATACAACAATAACGGTAATGGAATCTTCAGATCTGCTTGTACACCAAGTGTGCTCTTCACAAACAAATGCATTGAGTGTCGTTAAATTAAGAGATTATTTCCATAGTTATCTCCTTAAAAATCCACTGACTGGTAAAGATGAAAAGCATGTTAACTTTCTCATCCATATACGTCTCCTTATTATAGATAGTTTCTAACAATATGTCTTTGTCAAGTAATGTTACTTTTGAAGGTTCGTAGTTTATTTTATTCCTTTTTATACGTACACCCACTAGACCCGACCAAAACCAATGTTGCATCACATTCAATTTTGAATTGGTGATATTAAGTAGTGGCCATTTATTTACAATATATAAATTGGGTACATCAACCACTCACTTAGGTTTTTTCACTTTCAAATTTATAATAAATATGTGATAATTAGTGACAACTTTTCAAAATCAACATATAATCTAAGTTAAATGCATACATTATTCATATTTTTTATACTAGAGTAATTGTAGTCTTTCTTTAGTTTTCTTACATTTGGTTCATACAAAATGCACGTGTAAGTTGTTAGTGTTATAAATAGTACGCACTTTATTTTATGTTTGTTTCTTAATAAGGTTCATACCAGTTGTATTCTACCTTTTTATGTGACCTCTATTAAGATACCAATAAGTTTTCACCATAGTCATGTATTGAATTTTTATTTATGAAAATTCCCAAATTTTCCCGGTCTTTTTAACCTCTGCAATTAATGGCCAGTCCCGAGTTATAATGTCTAAATTGTGGCATATACGTACAATCAAAGGGATTATAGTTTGCAAAAAGGATTAATTTAGTTAGGATTCAAGATTTGTGTTTCTAAATTAGTGATTGAACTTGAATAAACTAAATAAGATTATTCATGGATTTAGGGTGATAAATGTCCAACTTCGTCTTATAAGGATGTTCAAGTCACGCAATTCATGTACGAAGTTGAACCATACATGTCTTTCAGAATAGTATAGGGCCTTGATAGCTTTGATTAACAATTTGTCTTGATAACTATTTTAAGATCTACTATTAGTGAGAACCTAAATAAAACCTAGTATTTCTTCCCATTAATTGGATGAGGAGCTAGGCTCCTCAGAATCTTTGGTGATTTTCTTATGAGGCTCCTCGCCCCCTCCTCCACTGGTGCACTCTTGATCCAGGTTATTGAACATGCAAAACATGTTCAAAACGACATGCAAAACATCCTATTAAAGTTGATAAACTGAATTTTGTCCCCCACATAAAAAGAAAATAACAAAGATAACTTAAAACCCTTATACCGATTTACTCATACCCGCAGTCCATCAAGCTTGGCCACCTTCCACAAGAGGAGCAACATAATCGAGTACATCATGTTCTGGACCAGCGCCACTATCTCTTCTCCGGATTACATTTTGCCTTTGCTACTCCGCCCAGAGTCAACGAATTGCAGTTGTTTCTGTCAAAGAGAAAACTGAATAAATCAACAAAGATCTGAATAAGAACCTAAAAAATCTGAATACTTCCCAACCAAAGATAGCAGTTTCTAAAAGCAAAATTACAAACTTAGTTTGTTTTCTTTCAAAGGTGCAGAAGCACATACATCTTTCTTCTTCCTCTTCCCACCTTCCTTGAAAGTAGGTGAAAAAGTAACAAAAACCTAGGTTAGAAAGTAATAAAGACATAGTTCTTGTGAGCATAGATATGCCAATGATGTGGCTTATCCATTTTTTTTTTTTTGATGAAAAAGGTTAATATATTAACTTAAGCAATGTAATACAGAAGATCTACAATTTCATTTTCATCAAAAATATTAGAAATAATACTCTTTTTTCACACTCGTTGACACAAGTGTGATGACATATGATGAAGTCTTCTGATCCTTGCTTTTTTAGCCACTGAGTCCGCTGCGGCATTGTAGTCCCTGTTTATAAATTTAACCTGCGCTTGAGGAAGATTGTCTAACAAGTAAATTGCTTCTTTTATAGTATTCTCCGCAACCCATAAGACTAAGTCTTATGGGCTAGATTGGAGGTGCTAGATTAGCACTTAAATGTTGCAATTCAAAAAAAAAGTGTGGCAAAAGTTAACACTAGTTCTCTCTCCTACCAGTTGCTAGCATGTGAACTAGCATGCTAGAGAGTTACGCTGAACCATTCAGCGCGAGGAAAAGTACCTTTTCGCGGAACGAAACAGCGCTCATAAGAATATTCCAAGCATCTACGCTGAATGGTTCAGCGCCAAGATGGAGCACTGAATGGAAACGCGCAACATGGGAGCGCTACATAATTCAGCGCTTGACCTTTTTTTTACTTTTCACTCAGTCGGTAATTAAATTTATAATGTTTTCATTATTTGTTTTCTCACACTCATGTTACACCACCAGATAGTTATGTTTTCATTTTTTGAATTTTGAAAAGTTTGACAATTTGTTCCAAAGGTTTCAAAATCTTAAAATTTGACAAACTAAGAAATTTTTTTATTACATTGCAAAACAATGTTACAATGTTTTTTGAAATTAAAATTCTACTTCTAAAAATTTAAAAAGTACATTAAAATTAAAATCCTACTTCTAAAAATTTTAAAAGTACATTGAAATTGAAATCCTACTTCTAAAAATTTAAAAAGTACATTGAAATTGAAATCCTACTCTAAATTAACTTCTAATTCAAACTTGAAAATGAACTTCTAATAACTAAAATATCACTCATAATTTAGGGGATTGGTTCTAAGCCATTACGAACCAAAATCTCGTTCCTCCATTTCTTGTAAAGGGGTATCTCCCATTCTTGTACTTCATTCAAATTTTGGCGTAGGATCTTCAAGTCGGATTCCGTTGTTGGGTTTGTGCCAAGATTGTAGTGTTTTCCAAATCTTTCTTAAGGAACTCTTCTTCGGTTTCATACTTTGCCACCCTTTGTGCTTGTGCATTTTCAAGAAGATGTATGAGCTTGTCCATTTTATCATCCGCTCTCTCCGATGCTTTAGCATCACGAGCCTTTTTCTTTGCCTTTTCTCTTCCGCAACTTCTAACATCATCCGTTTGTTCGAAATAACGCCTTCTACGTGATATGTCTGAGGTATCAGAACCTTGGGTAGATGGTGAGCTTCTAAACCTTGCCATATCCTCCAAATCTTCATCCATAGTTACTGGAGCTGAAGTACTAGGTTGAGTTGCTTGACTAGGTTGAGTTGCTTGACTAGGTTGAGTTGCTTGACTAGGTGCAACATCATTATTCAACTCTGGATTGTAATCTGGTTGATAGGTCTTCAGGAGCTGGAAAACCGATTCATGTATCCAACGTTTGCTAGTTGCTGCTTGATAATTTTGTGTTCCAAGGCGATACTGTGGAAAAAAATGAAAAAAATGTATTAGTGTCTTATGAATGAATGAAATATATTTGGAAGAAAAAAACATCATTGTTTAACGGTACTTTACATAATCTTGTTCATTCAATCCCGAAGGTTTATTGCGGAAGTAAGGTCTTATGAATGAAATATATTTCCTCACTTCGCTTCTCAACGTGTTACACCTTGATTGCAATGCCTTTTTATCCCTATTCGTACCTTCCGACCATCTTTTGACGAATTCAAGCATAATTCTCTTCCAAAGTTGTGAATTTTTTTGATCTTTTCCTCTAATCGGATCGTTACTTGCTATAATCCAAGAGATAATTAGTGCATCATCCTCTTTTGTTTGAAAGTGTGCCATATTTTGTATGAACAAAATAAAAGAAGAAGAAGAAGAAAATCAATGAAGAAGAAAATCAATTGATTTTGGTGTGAGGGATGAAGGAGAAGTGGTTCTCAATTTATAGGGAAGCCTGAAAATCTAGCTGTTGAGGTTTCAAACGGGCATTAAATCAGAGTCGTTGAAAATGCAACGGTCATCTTCATCTGATGGCTGAGAAGAGAAGCGCTGAATGGTAAAGCGTCTTATGAGAATTATACGCGTCGGCGTATTGAACCATCCAAATAATGACTCGATCAGCCGTTAGATCAAAAACTAGCCGTTGAGAGAAACGGGTTGGTTGGGTGTATTGAGTTTCATAAACAATGTTAGGTTCGGTATCAAACAACAACGTATCGGTAAATTCATTTCCTTGGTTGATTGGTTGTTGTTGATTGTGTGACGTAGTTGCTCCATCGTCATGACTAGGATGGTAACATCCTTGAGTCGAAGGCCATTGATTAAATGAACCACCCAATGTGAGATCTTCTTGATTTATTGGTTGTGAGGAATATGCAGATGGTATTGAAGAAGAAGATCTTCCGGATGAGGAACATGAACTTGAGGCGTAAATGCGCCTTGACTCCCTTGGTACTACTTGATGAGCTCCATTGTAGAATTCATATTGTTGTGACATAAAACTGAAGCACTGATCCTACAAGCATAAAGTAGATAGTTTTAGTGATGTTGCATTCAAGAAACTTAAAATGAAAATACAAACAAATGTGAATGAACTTACCATTGTCAAACCCATCGCAGAAAAGTTATACGGACAAGGTTGCCTTGGTACTTCTACTCGCTCTTCAACACCAGCTGCATTGATGAATGGTAAAGTGAAATTTATCTCCGCCAACTGCGACAGGGGATCATTCTGTGTGCCATAAGTATAGGTCTGTGGCATCAAGTTAGAAGGCGGATGACTAGGCAATAAATGGATAGGAACAGCTTGGCTACCCACTGCTATCTCATCGGCATTTTGTGAATGGTATGACTCAGTGATATAAGCTCCAACACTATGCGTCTTCCACCACCTGTTATATTGATCCTCATTAACTGCCAAATAATGTTCGGCGCATACACCTACAATCTCCCTGTCTCCAACTCTATCCAACTCTAGAGGATTTCCTGGGACTACAATCACACCTTCTATCTGCCTCTGGAATCGTTCAGCCAAATAACAACTAACTCTTTTGTAGTTTTTTTCTAGGTCATAAAACACAACTCTCACTCTGGATAACTGCAGAGCATATTCATAATGTTCTCCCTCGGAATTCTTACTACCTAGCCATGGTTGCCAAATACATAATGCACTGGTTCTAGTGTCAATTTGTGCTCTTGCAGTGGACACTGAGTGTTTCTTCGTATCCTTTTGGCCTCCTCTTTGGCCTCTCTTCCTTGATTTAATGTTAGTCTTCTTGAAGAGAGTAATCTTTGGGAAAAGATCATAGTGTTCTCCGGAAGGTGTCTGACAAAGCAAAGGTTGCATGTTGCGGAAGTAATAATAATACCAATACTCAAGTACCATAACCATGCCAGATAAATCCTTCCCATTCTCTGACCATCCATCAAGAAATTTATAGGTATTACCTAAGGAAGCTAAACCCCAATCATATTCCCCAACTTTATCCAAATTATCCAAAGAATAAAACCCAACGTTTATCTACTCTTCCACTAGAACCCGCAATAAGAAAATAACCAAAACACCAAAGAAAGAATGCTCTTGTCAATACATCTGCACATTCAACATTGTTGGTTTTTTCTCTACTTTTAATGTAGGTTCTCAAGATACTCAGGGATATTGTACTTTTCTTAGTGTTCCAGTTATCAAATCCTTTGAAATCTTGAAAATACAAATCATCCAAAGCAACAAATGTTAGCTCACCTAATACCGGCATAACTACTTGATTTTTCGTAGGGTCGCCAATGGGAATTCCCGTTAACATATACCAATCTAAAGGAAGGAGGCCAAGTTCAAATTCTCTAAAATGGAAGCTCTTGGTTTTTTTCCGCCATCTCTCAGCTATGGCTTCAACTAAACCTCTATCCGCATTGGAAAAGTTAAACTCAAAGAGGAAGAAAACCCACAATTATCACAAGTATCTTTGTGCTATCGGATTATCTTTCACTACAATGTTGTATAACGTTTCAACCTCATTAAAACTGCCTCTAAAGGTTATAGTTCGACTATCACTCAAATTATTAGATACATGCCTATCTCCTTTTGCCGAAACTATTTCCAAAGCATCTAAATGTTCTTCCATATTCATACTACAATCTTCCATATTCATACTACAATCAATAACAAAAGAAAAAAAGAATCAACCACATTTTATCATTTTCATCATAATCATACAAATTCATAATTCATACAAATTCACAATTTTATCAACCACATTTTATCATTTCATCATAATCATACGAATTATACAAAATAATTCATACAAATTTAGCTTCATCAAAAATACTACAAGTATCATTTTCACTATAATCATGTAATCTCTTATACAAATAATCAATCATCTTCATCACAAATAATCAATTTAATCCCCAAAATCAAATTTCATCACAAAAATTCAAATTAAATCATATAATACTAGGAATATCATCTAAATCATCTAAATAACAAATACCAATCATCTAAACATATCAATTTCATCAACAAATTATGATCTTAGTAAAAAATAAAAAAAAACCCTAAAGTTTCAAAATCTTACCCAAATCGATTTCGTGGACGGATTCGCTCCAAAGCAATCTCAAATGATTCCAATGGTGTTGTTGTTCAAACCCACGGTGCGATTTGTGATGAAAATCCCTGAAAATCCCGATCTACCACATGCATTTTCGGAGGGTTTCGGAGTGAGGAAGAAGAAGATCGACTGAAGGCTGGGTTAGATCGATTTAAGAACGCTGAATGGTGCGGCGCCCGGGCGCGGAATGGTTCGGCGCTTTGGCGAGTTGACTAGTCAAGCGCGGTATGGTTCAGCGAAAAGTTGAAACAGCTGAATGATTCAGCGCTTGGCGATGTTTTGTTACAGCGACTAGCACTCCCATAAGGCTAAGTCCTATGGGCTAGATTGGAGTGCTAGATTGGCCAAAAAGTGTTGCAAATCATGAAAAAAAGTGTGGGAAAAAGTTAACACTAAATCGCTACTTCTCTCCTAGCATTTGCTTGATCCTGGTGCACTATCGGCGAGATTGAAACGCCGAATGGTGCGGCGCTCAAGCCAAAAGTGTCTCAACGCCGAACCGATTCGGCGCTCACAAAATCTAACAATTTGAGATTGAAACGCCAATAGTTCGGCGTTCAAAAAGTAATCAAAAGGGCCGAATGGTGCGGCGCTCGAGAAAACGCCTAGAATGGTTAGGCGCTCTGGATTACGTGGATGGCCAAACTAGCGGCTAGATATCTATCCCATAGGACTTAGGAGGTTGCCCAGGCTGACGTGGATGGCCAATCTAGCGGCTAGATATCTAGCCCATAGGACTAAGTCTAAGGCTGAGTTTGGTAATGCTTATTTTTTTTCAAAAGCACTTTTAAAACCTATATATGTCAATAAATTTTGAAGTTGGTGTTTGGTAAAAAAAAACTAAAGTGCTTTTTATCCAAAGCACTTCCCAAATTCCTCAATTTTTAAAAGCTGGGGAAGAGGAGCTTTTAAAAGTTACAAAAGCATAAGCTGTGGTCCCACATAAATTTAATATTTGATTTATCTTTTTTATCCCTATTTTATTTTATAAATGACAAAAGTTACTCTTAAATTTATATACAATCAATTTTTTACTATTTCTTATATTGCATTCTTTAAATATTATCATTTTTTATTATTTCAAACTATTTTTTATACCATTTATTTAATTTTTCAACTGTAGAAATAAAAATGGATATTAAACAATTACTTAATTTTAGTTTCAATTTTTGCTTGAATAATTACTTTATTTGTCAACAGTAAAAATAAAAATAAATATTAAATAATTACTTAATTGTTAAGTAAAATAATTTCTTAACAATCATAATGATAGTGGTAATTAGTATGAACATTAATATGATATAGTAAAAAAATTAATTATTTTTAAACCCAATAAAATTGAATAAAACTACCATGAGTGATATGTCTGTTTTTGTCATTTGTTACAATAACAATGGTTAAATCTGAAATTTTACCAAACACATTTTGATTGCTTTTTTAATCAGCTTCAACTTTAATTAATATTTTACCAACGTCTAAGCTGTTTTTTTTCTCACAAAGACAAAGACAAAGAACGCCGCAATAGGAAAAGTGCTTTTACAAAAGCTGTAGCAATACCAAACTAAGACTTAGGTGATTTTTCTATCTGACGTGGATTGCTAATCTAGGTGCTAGACTAGCACCCCATAAGACTTAGTCTAAAGCTTCTGTACCTTGTTTGATGTGGCTTATTCATTAATCTAAATCAAAAGGAAGAGTAGAGCATTTCAACCCAAATTCTAATTTGGATCAAACAAAAAATCTCATTAAAACCTTAGCGATGTCTTTTAAATTTATCTTTCATATTAAAAAAAAAACAACCATACAATGCCTAGTAGCTATTTGATTTGCCACTAGTAAACGGTTCCACAACAAGACCAACACACAAAAAAAGGTTTGCCCTTGGTAATTGTCGTGCTATCGATTATCAATTTTACCAAATTCAATTCGATAAGGAGAGACATCAAACAAGTTTGGTGGTGTAAACTCCAGCTTGGGTGATGATTTGATTTTGAAAATACTCTTCCTCATTCTCTCTCCCTCTTGTTGTTTCCTCTTTAATGGCTACTAATTGTTGCTCATCTTCTTCAGTTCCCAGAATCTGTGGAACTTTTCATTCACAAAATTCTACAAACAGAACCAAGATCTCTTATCCCTTGACAACAATTTCATTTACAAGTAGTAATTTTTATGGGTCCTCTACCTCTTCTAACAAAATTCAACTAAGAACCCATGCTAAATTTGAGAAATTTCAAAGTGAAGAAGGTGAAGAAACTTCTCAAGTATCAACAGTTGAGGAAATCCAACAAGACGAAGAAGCTGATATTCAAGAGGAAGATGATAGGTAATTTTTTTTTTTTTTTTTTTTTGAAAGCGTATCTCTTGTTTGTGAAGGATTAAATCTGATGAATAATAATGGTCTTAGCTAAGTGATGTTTTGAGTTGTATAGATTGGAAATTTTGATGTCCTTTAAAGGGGTTTTCGAGAATCATTTTTGGTTATGAATTGTAAAGTAATTTAGAGTGAAATGTCAGTGTATGAATTGAGGATAGTGGAAATTTGAGTGATAGTTTGATCAAGGGTGAAATGTATGGTTCCTTTTGTTAGGGACTTTGAAGCATTGCTGACAATGTGTGTAATCAGTGCGCCTATAGCGTCGATATTGACCCTAACTGGATATTGATAGGGTATGGGAGCTAAGAGTCTGTGTAGATTGTTAGTTGAACTCATCTTTAAGTATCCATTGCAGAATTGAGTTGTAGTTTAGCTGCTTGTGTTTGTACAGTGCATTCAGGACCTCCAGAACACCTAACTTTCATGCTAAAATGATTATTAAAGTTACATTTCGATTAAACGAAAACTTTCATTGTTGTCACTAACTTACAAAATAATGCTTTAGTATCTTATGCTAGTAGCAGTTGTACATAAGAATTGCTAAAGGGGAATCAAAGGCAGGACTTGATTATTACAAAAGGTTTGTATGAGATGTTGTAAACAAATGGTATAAGTCGAAACATCTAATTGTTATTTTTGACAGTTGCTTACCTTCTGACTTGGTGGGTGCGGTGCGACAATCAAGTGTTGCAGCTGCGGAGTTTGTCTCTGTAGGAGGAGCAAGAGCTATAGTAAGCATTCCATCTTAGACTGTTGGAGTTTTTTAATCAGCTCGTTTTTTCCCACCATGTGAACATCATCCAACATTCTACTTTATTATCTTTCTGGAGAAAGTTCCATGAGCAATTTCAGTTGTAAACCTCTGTCATATAATATTAAGTTTTGGTCATTTCATGATATTGTAGTTATATCGTGGAAAATTTGCCCCCTTTGCAGGTTGAGCTTTTAATTCCACAGTTGGAGTTTCTTGATGAGGAAGGGGCCCAAGCTGAGCTATGGGAATTGTCAAGGATTTTCGTGGATACGTTAATAGAAGAAACAGGATGTCAGGTTAGGTGGCCAACAAACATCTATATATAAGTTTTTCTTTTGACATTTACTTTAAAAACTTGTACACCTAATATAATCCCTTGAATTTAAAATAAGTGCTTCTATTGAACTATGTAATGCCCGTTTGTACTTGTAGAAAGTAAAAGCAGTGTACCCTGATGCTGGAGCAGCTGCACTTCTGAAATATCAGTGGAAAGATGCAGCTTTTGGATTTGCTAGGTAATCTCTAACATGTAATTTCCTTGGCTTTATGGTTTGTGTACCTCTAGCATGGATCTAGAAAGCAAATATGAGCCTCACCTCAGAACTTCCTGTATTGATTCCACCGGGATTAAAAAGTGTCAATCCCGAAATATATTCAGCTGTTTTGGATGATGAACTTTTGTACTATTACACTCTGACACAGACAAGAAGAAACATCTAGGCTCTGAAACATTTGAAACATTTTGAAACAAAAGGAGCCAAACTGAGACGTTGGAAACTTGAAAAAATACATACTAATCCTGAACACTGTGAAATAACACACCTTAAAAAATAAATCACATCTTACTCTTGTGGCATTCTTTTATTGCAAATGTAGCATATGATTTGATTTATATTTTTATTCAACTATGCGGCTTTCTGTGCTGAGCATGTAATTTTGTTTCTTTTCTGCAGCTTAAGTGATAGAAAGCCTGTAGATAAAGACGATGAAATTGTGGTTATGGTGGTTCCTGATTATCAGATGTTGGAATACGTAGAGAAAATCGCAGCCAATATATCAGATGATCCCGACGTAGATGAAGTAATAATACTAAATTTATAATTGCACCCTGTTACATCTACTTGCATTACATATTCATTTGTTTTGCTGTTGATTTCCTAATGCACAACCTTCTTCATAATATCACACTATCAAACATGTTAACTTTGAAAATCCCTTAGCTCTTAAGGTAATGGAAGTGAGAGCACCAAGACGCAGAAATACTTTTGATGAAACTTAAACTACAACCTTCCCTCTGCGTAATCAATGTTGTGCAGAGAGAATGATGTGTTATGAACATCACATGTATAACAGAATCAGTCATGGCTATTTGTTTCTGAATTTTCTCAAAAAGGAGTATCCATATCAATATCTTTTCTTCTACAGTTTTCAGGCTAGGAAGGCTGCATTTCCTTACACTAGATTCCTAATTCTTCTGTTATCAGCCAAGGCCTCTCATCATGTGGAATCCACGTCTGTACAGCGCGGACGTAGGCGTCGGTTTCAATGTTAGGAAATTACGGCGATACTTCTTAAGGTAAAGCAATTTGCTTTTCTCTGCGTTGATTTAATTTGCACTTGTGTTTCTCCTATTGGTTTCCGTTGTAGCTTATTCGACGAAGATAGATTACAATATCTGAAATTTGAGTTGCATGTACCCTTCTGTACAATGCTACGTACTGAGTATTATTACTTCATCTACTTGCAGCACTTTCACGACAGTGTACTCAATGAGACCACTGCCAAATGGAGCAGTGTTTAGATGCTATCCAGAGTGAGAATGAAATGCTAATCTTTTCTGAAACCAAAACCCAAATTCGTACTCTTTTCTCGTTACTTTGATGTGGATTTGTGTTAATAAATCGCTATTCATCTTCTTTATCAGGTCATGGAAGGTGTTCTATGATGACAAGGATCGACCAAATCGGTATCTTTTAGCAAAAGAGCAAATTAGCCGTCCAGATTCAGAGGAACTTGAGGTAAGATGCCAATACATATTTTTCTAACTATTTTTATTCTCAATTGTTATAAATTAACATATCTAATTTTCAGCATCAAATGTCGTCAGAACTGTACATGCATTACACCTTAAATCCTTTTCTTTTCTCTATGTTTCACATATGCATTGACCATGAGAATCCAAGAGGTGGCACTCTTTGTTTTATAACTTTCCTTGCATAGTAGTGCAATAGTTTCCACTTTGTTCTCTATATAGAAACACCCAGATCATGAACAGATAACATAGTGTTGTTAGTTTTACAAAAACCTCGAAAACCTTCTTTGCCAGTCATAAGGATTTGGTCTAAATTCACTCTCTGATGGTTTGATTTCATCTGCCCAACTGCACTAGAAGTTACTTGTGGTTGCGCTAAATAACTGTTTTCACATTCGTGGTTTATTTTTTATATTCTTCTGCAGATAATATTCGGAGAAGTGGAGGAAAAATCAGAAAAAGGTCCTTCACTTTTCGGTCAAGCAGCCAGTATATTTTCTTCAATGAGCAGGTTCATGAGAGTTATCTCAAAATGATCTTTTTTTCCTTTGCTTGGCAATGTGTATTCTGTATATGCTATGTTTTACTGGATCAGTCACGGATGAGAGCAAATTAACAATGAAAGGTGCCGACTGAACAATATGTAATCCAAATTATTGGTATTTGGTGAATCCAATCTATTAGCTCCGCAGCTTCAGTGGTAGAACCAATGCTTTTGATTCTTCTGAATTGTTATCTTGTTTATCCTCAAGCTGGGTTGAACTGGGCTTACAAAAGCATGATAGTGCGGAGGATGGTTGACACAAGGCTGCAGATTATGCCTCTTGGTTGATTTTCTGTTCTTAGAAGCGTTGTTGCTTTGTAGCGCCTAAATGCTTGCCATCTTTTGCATCTACTCATATTGCATTCTTTTGCTTCTAGGAGTGTAATTTGAAAACTGCTTGCGAAACTGGATGCACTACTTGAGCAAACACGAATGCGCTTAAGAATGCTTAGTTCATTCTCGAGAGGCATGACATGAATGCCGACTCCCTGGCTTATAGCGCGTTTGGATACTAGAAGCGATTCTGCTTCTCCAGAAGTAGAAGTTAGAATCAAAACTATTTTACTTCACAAAAGTTGACTTTTCTGTTTCCAGAAGTCGTCTGAAATAATATTGCCAAACTGACTTCTGATTTTTCGACTTAAAAATAATTAACAATATTTTACGACTAATTAAACAAAGCTCTTGGTTGGTAACCTAGCAACAAGCTGGGCTCCAACACCCTTCTGAAAAAGAAAAATACACATTCGTTGGGATTTGAACACACCTCCCATGAACTCACTATGCAGTGACCAGTGTACGCCACCAGTTAAAGAATCTCAACAGTTAAAGAATCTCAACAGTACAAGCTTTACGGGAGATATGCTTGGTAGAATCCCGTGACAGTGTTTAACTTAGATCATGCTTGGACACCAGAAAAAAGAAATCAACGCTGGAAGTTACTTTTCGATTTGAGAAGCTAAAAGTTTAGAATTTAGTTTGAGCACACAATTTTAAAATGACAATTTTCTTTTTCTGAATTGACTTCTGCTTTTGGTATCTAAAAAACATTTTGTATGGATAGCGGTTAATAAATTGCATATCGATTTCTGGAAATAAAAAATAAAAAATTAGTTCGACGAACTGACTTATAAAAGCATAAAAGTTAACTTTTTACGAAAAACAAAATGTTTTTGTTTCTGACTTTTATTTCTGGAAAAACAAAGTACTTTTGCTTTCTGGTATCCGAATGGTTGCAAATAGGAGCCACCCTGCTGCTGCCAAACTAACTCCTGACTTTTTCGACTCATTTAAGTTGAAAAGTAACTATCCAGAGTCCCAAACACAGTATAAGATCTCAACTCTCGAAATGCCCATTTTGGTAATTTCAACACAAAATCCTGATTGTTTTTACACAGATGGTGGTGTTATAATTTCGCATTACTGCTACTAGGGCAAACAAAAGAGGAGAGTTGGTTCCGAGGATAACAGTAGCAGATCCCTCATCATCAAAACGAAACCCCTTCTTCTCCTTTTCTCTCTAGTAAAGAATCAGTACACAGACGATTTTCGTAATGGCGTTGGCTTCTCGTATCCTCTCGAGATCTAGACAGGTAATTTCTTCCCCCTCGACTCCATTTTGACTTTCATTTCGTTTTGTTAGATCGAAAATTAGGGTTTTCAGTTTTTCTTATGCTTATGAATCCGAAATTTTCTTTATCAGAATGAGTTCTGTTAGATTATGATCTAGTTTGTTTCTTTGGATTTTGGGTTTTTTTTCTCGTTCTGTAGGGATTTGAAATGTTTGATTGTGATGTTTATACTTTTGTGTTTTGCTTAGATTAGATTGGGATTTTTTGAGTGTGGGTTTTTGAAAATATGTTTCAAAGAAGTTTATTAGGTTATCTATTTCCATGTGTTAGATAGGGATTTTGATTAAGAAATGATGCTACTCTTTGGTGAATCGGTGTTGATAGGTTGGTTTTAGAGATGATTCAGGTTAAAGTGTTAGATTATTATCGCTGTGAATCGGCATGTTTGAGACTCACTGGGCATGGTCAATCTCAATGTGTGTTAATTTTGTCACAGAGTAAACACTATTGTTGAACAGTTGAGATTCTGTAGTGACAGAATTTGTTGGATTGATGATAATAATCTACTAAACAACGAATAGAATGGCTATGGCTGCTTGGCGTTTTATGATTCCTAGAAATTTACAAATGTTCTTACAGATATAGATACCTTTGTTTGTTGTTGTTGTTGTTTGTTGTATGGTGTCTGGTAAATATGGTTAGTGAATGGGAATGTCTTTTATTTCTATTCGTTGTAGTGCTCTTAATGACCATATCGTTTGATCCCTTTCTCCAGCCAATTGTATTTGCGTTTCTGTTTTTAATGATTATTTGCGTTTGTGCAGTTGTATGCTGGTCAGATCCTCTTACAACAAGGACATGCTGGTCAAGTACGTTCATTTGCCAAAGAAGCTGCACCAGCCACAGACCTGAAGGGAGATCGTAAGTTTTCTTTGCATGTTCATTTTAGTTTTCCGCCACCCCTTTTTTGATGTTCTCCTTCAATTCTTTAGTATCTGTCCATACAACTAGGCACATGAGCTTAATCTGGAGGTTTGGATGGGAAGATTTTTTGTAGTGAATAACTTTTTGTGAGCTAAAGCTTTGTTTTTCCAGTTACCATCTCAATTATTTTCATCATATGAGTGCACAGTTTAATTGTTTCTTTTCGATGTTTGCTTCTTTATGTAGGTTTTTTGTTCATAGTTATACATGTTTATTGACCTCTGATGTATCATACTGATTATTGTTAATATGTTTGTTTGAAAGAGATGCTGAAGAACATTTTTTTGGACGTTAAGAACAAATTCGAGACTGCCATGAGTGTACTTGGGACGGAAAAGATCACAATTGATCCTGAGGATCCAGCTGCAGTCTCGCAATACGCAAAAGTCATGAAGACTGTAAGAGAAAAGTAAGACATTCAGCTGCTTTACTGGTCATTTTTAGTTAACTATTAGTTATAGCTTTCCTGGGTTGAATTTTAAAACAGATGACCTTTTTAAACATGAGGGCATACTGCTTCATAGTTGTAGAATTACATGGAATCATAGATATTGATGTTATCTTTTGCAAGTTTCATATGTATTATCCTCCGAAAAGTAGAATCATTTTGGAAGTCTTATGGACCTTTAAAAATATCAATAGATGATCAATGTTGAAGTTTTGAAGTGTAGTCCACATATGTTGGTATTCTAACTTTTAAAAGGGGATGCTCTGTATCATTATGCCGATGCCTTGGATGTTTATGTTGCACAACAGAAATAGCTTTGAACAGATGCATTGAGGAGAAGTGTATAAATTGCTTATCGTGTTGCTTTAATAAGAAATGTATGAATCACTTATTGATACATTACTGGTGACATATAAGTATTCCCCATGATTTCACTTGAATAACTGTTTTGCACTAATGTAACTATGGCAGTACATGTCCATCCTTTTAATCATTGTTCAAATTCATGTTTACAATGCTAATCCTTTTTATCCCTGTTGCATTTTTTTACTGAAATTCTAGATACCATCCTGACCATAGTTGCCAGACTCATGATATGATTGCTATTTTGCTAGACTTACTGTCATGATCTGAGGTTTTTGGTTCACCTGACCTGTTAGAAATGGTTGCTATTTGTCTTGGATGAAGTGTTCTAGATCTTCAGATCGTGAGAAGGCTTTTTTTTTTTTAACTGTTTGAAACTTTTTTTAATTTGTGTGTGTGTTAAATGACCTGCAGGGCAGATTTGTTCTCAGAATCACAGAGGATCCAGTTTACCATTCAGCAAAAGACCCAAGATATTCCAGATGCACGTACATATCTATTGACGTTGAAGGAGATCCGAATCAAGTATGTGGCTGTTTCAACCCTCTCTTTTGCATATGAAGTTGAATACTTTCCATTCTTCTGCCTAGGACTGAATCTCCTACTGGTCTGACCACACACATGTTTTTAGATATCTTAGACATTCAAAGTGTATACATCTAACATTTTAGGTAGTTGCATGAAAAATGAAGACTGATTTAGTTGTCTCAATTTGAGAAGCTGCCCATAGTTTATTATGGCACTTCTCAATTTGAGAAGCTCTGTTAGCTATCATATAACTGAACATTATTCGTTACAAAACAAAACACTAGCTGTAGAAGATGGTTGTGTGAAGACGGATATTCTTTATCACTCCCACATTTTTGTGGTGAATATTTTTTCTCTAATTTGATTCTAAATCTTGCGCTGTTATTCAGTTTAGTACGCATTTGAATTGTGCTTCTGTTCATTTAAGTCAGATCTGTTGACTTGCGTAGTCATTTATGTTTTTGTTTTTTTCCAGGAGAGGTCTCACTGATGATCTTGGTGCTGAGACTATGATGATGGATGCATTGGAGAAAATTGAGAAAGATCTTAAAAAGCCACTTATGAGGAATGATAAAAAGGGAATGGCCCTTCTTGTAGCAGAGTTTGACAAGATCAACAAGACGTAAGTGAATTGCCAAATTGTCCATCATATTTCCTTTTACAAGTTTTGCGCAGGCAGAACTGCTCTCTGTCATTTAGCTTATTATCATAAGGGTTCTAAATGGTGGTGTTTCGTTATTCGTAATGCCTTACAAACGAGGTTCTGTTTTCTTACCTTGCTCATTTCTATTTTAAACTAGTCTTGGCATTCGTAAAGAAGAGCTGCCAAAGTATGAAGAGCAACTCGAGCTGAGCATTGCAAAGGCCCAACTAGAGGACCTCAAGAAAAATGCTCTTGAGGCAATGGAAACACAGAAGAAAAGGTATGCTGTTTTGCTTTTTGTATTTGATATGGTGGTCGACTTAAATGTCCTGTGAATTATGAGAATCATTCCTGTCATTTGCTTATTTCAGGGAGGAGTTCAAGGACGAGCCAATGGTTGATGTGAAGTCATTGGACATCCGAAACTTCATATGAATGTTTCCAACAGTTACCTGTTTATGTCTGGTTACTTACAGGCGCATATTGGTGTCTTTTTGTTTACTGTTCTCTTTTTGTACTGGGGTGAAAAACACACTCTCCAAGAACCTGATCGGATATACTTCCTCCAAGAGTGTTATTGCTTTTTCCTCTGCGTAAACAACAGTTGAATAAGATTTTAGAAATAAATACCTGATCAACTAATTAAAAGCGATGCAATTGTGTAGAATGTTTTGTCAGTTGTCGATTTAAATACTTTGGAGTGTATGATATTATGAGGCAATCCTTCCGACATTCCGGTAATACATTTTTAAACTCGACTTGAAATGCTCTGTAATAAATTTTTAATATGGTCTACGGTGAAAGTGGTGGAGGATTCTTTATGAAGAAATCTGGAGATTGGCAAGGATGCAGATTTTGATTAAACTAAGACCCCGATGTGCTTGGAATTGGGGAGTCCATGTAGTCTGTTCTTTATTAAGTGAGGCATTGTGGAAGAATCCAAGAACAAGTTGAGCACAATGGAAACTAGGAAGAAACTGAATTTATATTTGAATTTATATTTGGAGTTGCTGCTGCCATGTTTGCGATAGTGAAACAAAGATAGAAAGACAAGGAATGCTTTAAACTGTACTACATATAGGAAAAGTCTTAAGAATCATGAAAAATCCAATGAAACCGATTCAACCCTAACAGGCTCATTGTTATTCACATAACTAAATCAGATTGCTGATCCAGAGTAGGCATATGTTTTTGTGTTTGTGGATGATATCGCAGCATCAAAGTTATCAACCCTCCATCAGATTCAAAACATCAGATTTTGTGTGCTTCAAAATTTCATAGACTTCATTCACAGGAATTTGAAGCACCTGTAGTCCGCGTCCGCCTTGATTTGTGCCTTGTTTATCTCCTCCTTGATTAATTCCTTAACCTTGTGTTTATCCGCAAGGCTTCGTCTTTTCCTCCAATCTTTCAGCTCCATCAAACCTCCGATCAGTAAAAAACCAATGAAAACACCAATCGAGATTCCACTCGCAATCCCTAGCGTTACATAGAACGGTTTTATGAGGAATTCCTCGACCATAGTATGGTTTTGCATCTTTCCCAGACTAATCAGGGACCCAAACCTCTATATACAGTACGATTTTTTCGCTTCAAATTTAGGACTCGGGTGGACTAGTGTTATGCACAATAAACAAGCACCTTTAAAGCATTAGATTTGCTACTAATAAAGATGCACACGCATAGGTGTGAAATCTGACGGTTTAGAACATGCTCAATGCTGTAACGTCCTGTCATGTCATCCATCAGTTATATAGACTAGATTTTAGGCCCGTGCTACGCACCGGGCGGCTCCGCAAACCATTCATCATATTTTTGGTTTGATGCTCCACTACTGTATATGATTACTGGCAAATTTCATTCCTTACAAATAAAAAGAATTTGATGTGGCTTCACCTCATCCCATCCCTCATTTTTTTTTACTGTTAACCATATTTTTTGTTTGGTGTGATGTGGCTTCGCCTCGCCCCGTCGTGTATTTTTATTTGATGTTGCGGGACTTCGCCTCGCCCCATCGTTTAGAATTTTTGATTTTGATTTGGTGTCGCGGGCCAATATATGCTTGGCTCGGCTTCGCCTCGCCCTGTCCCGGTGCATGCTTAGGATTTCTGACTTGGTATGGCTCGTCTTCGCCTCGCTCCGTCCCCATGCATTTTTAATTTGGATTTGGTGTTGCGGGCCAATGTATGCTTGGCTCGGCTTCACCTCTCCCTGTCCCGATGCGTGCTTAGGATTTCTGACTTGGTATGGCTCGTCTTCGCCTCGCCCCGTCCCCATGAATATTTAATTTGGTGTGGCAAGACAACGCATGCTTAGGGTTTTCCACTGTTACGATCCCCCTACATAAGTGCACTCTTAAATTGTACTGTTATGCAAACAGAAACGATCCGTCTACAGAAAATATATTCTTGAATTGTATTTTTATGCATACAGAAACGTACAATGTTAAGTCAGGACCACCACCACTGAACTTAGAAGATGGGTTTGTTGATTTATATGATCTCAAATTTTTGTACGTGGCATAGAGCTAAATAAGATACAACAAAGAAAATTGGGGAAAGTTGTTTCCCAAAAGAAAAATACAAAAAGAGAACTGTGGAACTCAATATATGAAGGAGTTGAGTCATAAACTCGTCATGTAGAGTTTGATGAATCCCTGGTGTGCTGATTTTAGTTATTACAAAATCAAACTTTAAGCTCCAGCTTAAACGGAGGTGAGCTTGATAAATTTAGTGTCATAAGATGAAAATGGGCTTATGCAGATCAAGTGTAAAAGTTGCAATATATACAAAAATTTGCAATATATACAAATTAAGTTAAAAAGTTCTGCATCTTTTTTGACGTCTGTGTATACAGTTGCAGATCACATTGTGAACTATACGTCAATATAATCTAGCAAAATTGGTGCGAGGGAGGAAGTGGTAGCAGTGGTACTCTTCATTTTCTCGTGATTAGTGATGATTATAATTTTTCTGCGACTATAGGGCAAAGTAAGGATCTTCTATTATCGTTTTCTTCTTAACTGCATATAGATTGACTCGCTTTACGCACTGCTAGTATCAATGCCTGCAGACACACAAAAATTAAAACGTTCATCAGAGGGGCCATAACTTATGCCCAAACATACAGAGTCTAATTTGAGGAACCATACAAAACAATGCAAATAAAACTCATAATGCACGACAAATGGTTGATAATGTAAGTGACAAAAAGTTTTCAGAGACTGCAATATTCTTGAAGCATGTATTTAGAAAGTTCTGTGGTTGCTTCAATGTTGCTGGTATGGAACTTTAAAAAACCCAAGCAGGCAAAATCTAGAGGAAAATTACTGAAGATTAGAAAAATGATGACAACACTATCTTTAAGCACCAAGATTGAAAAAGAACAAAAATTTACAACACCTGCATAAATTATTGAACTTTTTTTTGACATTAGTTAACCATATATATACTCATCACCGTTTGATGAGTGCCAAATATTGCATATTTATACACCTTTTTATTGGCACTTTACTCATCTTTTGTGCTCATAAATCAGATATTATCCCAGATTCTGTATTTTCTTTGTTTTCAAGAATAAATATTTGTATTAATTAATTTTGTGTTTTTAGGTAATAAATAAAGCTCGGAGAAATTGAGGAGCCAAAAGAGCGAAGACTCAGAGGCAAGTGTCTATGGAGCAGAAAGCCAAGCCGCAAACACATTTGCAACCCAACAAGTAGCAACTCATCTACAAGACATGGGCTAGAGCTACCCACGACCGGATCCGAACCCGCTCATCCCGAGCCGTTGAGATCTCGCCCGGATGCATCATACGGTCGCTCCTTCGCTCACATCTATTTCTCGATGCTCCGCTCAACACCGAGATCACTCCAAGTCCTCCTCACCATTCGAGATCGTACTCAGCTTCATCCTACGCTCGCTCGGTCCGTCTCATCATCACTCGATGTATCCGCCTCACAAAAAACTCCCCATACCCTATACCCTAATCGACCTAACCTCATTTCATTTCCATCTTCTCTTTCTTCCTCTCTCGTCACGCTCTGCACGTAGCTCGCTCATCCACCTTCTTCACCCATACCACCACCAGAGCCACCTTCGCCACCAACTCCATCCTCTCCGACACCTGCCCAACAACCCCAAAGAGCCGTCTACTCCTCCTCCTTAGGTCTAGATATCTCTTTCTTAGTTTCTACCAACCCTAGAAACTAAATCGGAGATAACTAGAGCTAGGTCTCCAATCAATCAACCGATGGAGTTCTCGAGCACGAATTGACAGGGAGAACAACGATTCGAGTATGGGTGCGAGTGTTATTTTTGATTTGTTTTATCTTTAATTTCTGTTTTTGAATATTAGGGTCTATATTCCTTTGCATGTATAAATAGAAATGAACTTGGTTTGTAGAGGGCATGCCTGGATTAGCCAGAGCAGCAATTAGATTTGAAGTTAATTGCCGATCGGGTGAGAAGGTAAGTGAGTACTCCCATCCTTGCTAATGGTTGATTTCCTTCCTTAGAGATCATCAGAAAAAGATTCTTTTTGTCCACACTTTTGTGGAGTCTCAGATTTTATTTGAGAAGGTTATCCTTCTTACCTACAACGTGTGCGGGATTTCTCTCTTTATTCCCGCTGCACACATGAGAGACTAAAAGCGATCTTTTTGAGTGCAATTATCATAAAATCCTAATGGTGAGGCGCGAAGTTGAGACTTATGATCACAAGAATCCAATTCTTTCATATGGTATGGTTACTTCTCGCTCAAAGCACTTAAGGATGAGAATGCGTTCTTTGGTAGTTCCAACTTCCGTTACTAGCATGCGAAACTCTATGTCCTCATAGCTCCTTGGATGCTTGAGACTCTTTTACACTCCGAAGTTGGAGAAGGTTTTGTGGGTACACACCTCTGGTAAACCCTCACGAGACTATAACTCGTCCACTAGGGACACCTAGGGGTTTAAAGGATTAGTGCATACGCTAAATGCATTCGAGAGACTGCGGGTGGGTATAGTTAGGATTTCTTAATTTTGTTTCACTTGAGGACAAGTAAAATTCAGGTTTGGGAGTATTTGATGAGTGCCAAATAGTGCATATTTATACACCTTTTTATTGGCATTTTACTCATCTTTTGCGCTTAGAAATAAGATATTATCCCAGATTCTGTGTTTTCTTTGTTTTCAAGAATAAATATTTGTATTAATTAATTTTGTGTTTTTAGGCAATAAATAAAGCTCGGAGAAATTGAGGAGCCAAAAGAGCGAAGACTCAGAGGCAAGTGTCTATGGAGCAGAAAGCCGAAGCCCGCGCGCGCAACAGTTGAACCCAACAAGTAGCAACTCATCTACAAGACATGGGCTAGAGCTACCCACGACCCGGATCCGAACCCGCTCATCCCGAGCCGTTGAGATCTCGCCCAGATGCATCATACGGTCGCTCCTTCGCTCACATCTATTTCTCGATGCTCCGCTCAACACCAGATCACTCCAAGTCCTCCTCAGCCATTCAGATCGTACCAGCTTCATCCTACGCTCGCTCGGTCCGTCTCATCATCACTCGATGTATCGCCCACAACGAAACTCCCCATACCCTATACCCTAATCGACCTAACCTCATTTCATTTCCATCTTCTCTTTCTTCCTCTCCCGTCACGCTCACGTGCAATGCAGCTCTGCTCATCCACCTTCTTCACCCATACCACCACCAGAGCCACCTTCGCCACCAACTCCATCCTCTCCTGACACTAGCCAACAACCCAGCAGCCGTCTACTCCTCCTCCTTAGGTCTAGATATCTCTTTCTTAGTTTCTACCAACCCTAGAAACTAAATCAGAGATAACTAGAGCTAGGGTCTCCAATCAATCAACCGATGGAGTTCTGAGCACGAATTGATGGGGAGAACAACGATTCAGAGTATGGGTGCGAGTGTTGTTTTTGATTTGTTTTATCTTTAATTTCTGTTTTTGAATATTAGGGTTTATATTCCTTTGTATGTATAAATAGCAATGAACTTGGTGTGTAGAGGGCATGCCTGGATTAGCTAGAGCAGCAATTAGATTTAATTTGTGTTATTTTTGATGTTCTAATTAGTTTGCTAGGGTTTCACTGAAACCCTAACTCCATATTATGTTTTTTAACTCTGTTGAACTATCTTGAATGCTTAAAACTACAATTATGTCTTCAATTAGAGTATCCAGTGTTTTTCTCTCACAATGGATGCCTTGTATCCATTGTAGTTAGGTTACAACTACATTGAGAGTACCTCAGCTCAAACTTTAGGCACAATTGCTAATTCCATTGACTAGTTGTACTTAATTAGACAACTAGTGCTCCGGGTTAGCACTTTAGCCGATTAATTGAAGCATTACATGGAGAAACTCCTTAGATAGGAGGTAGAATTGACACCTGCCCTTATCACCACAGGACAAGAACCTCAATTTAGTTAATCACATATTAGAAGTTAGTGGTGGATTTGAAGACCTTAGTAACCCCTCTATCACTATCTTTTACCTTAGTTTAGAGTCACTTGATTCAAACTCAGCCAGTATCGGCAACCAAACATCCGTTGTTACTTGCACTATTTGAAATTCAGTTGAATAAGCCTTGATCACATAAGCATCCCATTTCCCGTGGATCGACTCGTACTTGCCGCGTCTCCGATAGACGCCGTGCACTTGCGGTTATCACCGTAGGCCATAATATAAACACCTTCGAAGGCCTACCACCGTTTACATTTGGGAATCTCCTGAAAATTAAATTTGTTTGTAAAGCTGCAGTAAAAAATCAAATATTTATTCTATAATAAATTAATACATTTCATAAATAAATTAGATGGATACACTTAAAACGGATAATTTACAGATAGATAACCCACTTGACAAAGGAAATTCATATGGAGACTAAAGAAATTTTGAGCTCAAGGTTTGTTACACTTGGATTTCCCACTCTCACCTGTGAAATTCGCATCAATTGACTAATGTAATATTCATCCTTTGCAAATTGAAATTATGTGTACACCAACAAAGAGTAAAACTGATTTGTTTAAATTGGAGAAACATGAACATGTTTGGAAACACAACTGGCAGTAATACACTGTCGTTGAAATGTCCGTGTCACTAAAATGTAATCTATCATTCAGCTCAGCAATCATGGCTTTAATAGATGGAACACATAGTGCGCCAGATGAATATTACTAATATCTGAGCGGAAACAAATGCATAACTTAATTGCGCAACACTTAAAGCTGCTCACAACAACAAAGTTAAGACTTGTGATCCAAATCGAAGGCAACATTCCAAGTCTGTATACTCGTTAAACTACACTAAACTATAAACTGCGAAACAAAATTGACTAACACTACAGGTGGTGCTGAGTCAAGTGGAAATGACAGTAGAAGCAACAATGTGACTCAAAGTGTATGAAATGTGTCAGGAAAACCATGCCATAATAAACTATCGATGGTTATGTTCAAAACGTAAATGTATACCTTGTAATAGTGTCTGAGTTTGGCTCAGATCGAAGCATCCTGTAAATCATTAGAACCCTCTTTGCAATTACCAATTTCATCTTTACTGTGGTTAAAGCAGGCTAGTACCCATCAAATACAGATTAAACCCACACATGTAGAACAAAGCACCATAAGCAGCGACCCGTCATCTCTTTTTCTTTCGACTGCAACAAATGTGCAACATTTTTTTTATTTTTTTTAGCATATCCTTACTGATCTATGTATAGCAGAAAAAATAAAATATAAAAACAATTGATACTCAGAAAAACTCACAATTCCAAAATCAATGGGATCAATATCTTGCGCTTCTGTATAAAACCACTTGTGTTTGTATCAAACACGACCCCAATGAAGCCATAAACTACAGCAGAGCCCGGAGTAATGAAGCAATTTTCGTACAACACCCAACTGCTGCTACAATACCATCCTGAACTCCACATCAGCCTTCCAAAATTTACAATAAATCGGAAATTTTAATGCATTCCCTTGCCAAAAATGTTTAGATTAAATCGGTTATCCTGATGCTGCACGATTAAAAATTTGAAAATGAGTTTAAGCTTAGAAAAGAATAGATGACGTAAATGGCAAATGGTATCCGCACAAACCCAACAACACGTGAAAAATAGTTAGCCTCGAAAAAAAAAGGACTAAAACGGCTAAAATGCCCTGCAATAAAAATAAACATGTTTACATGCCTAACAAAAATCCCAATATGCTACATAGGGAAATTGTGATAACAAAAACATCCCAATATCCTGCTCCACATCAGCCTTCCACAATTTACAATAAAGGTGAATTCACCAAAAATTACTACTTGTAATGCCAAAAAATGTTTAGCTATTAAAACACAAACCCATTTCAGAGGTGAATTCACCAAAAATTTAGTATCTATTTGGGAAGAAAGTAAGCAGTGAGTGAGAAAGGTTATAAATATCTTTATCTTCATAATTTCCAGCAATCATACAAATACGATTAACACACTTAAACACAAAAGAAATGGAAACAATTGCACTATTCAAAGATCTTCCTTAGACAACAAATAAAGAACAAATAAACAAAACCATAATCCTTTTGCAAAAGAAAACCATGAGAAATTAGGGTTTATGATATATCAGTAATTAGAATAAGGGTAAAATCACCTTGAATGGATATTAGGGTTTCACCTTGAATGGATATTAGGGTAGCTTGGAAAAGAAAAGGGTTAGGGTTTACCAAGAGCAAAGTTTGTACCTACAAAATAAAGCATGGGTTAGGGTTTATTGATTATACCTGCAAAACAAAACATGGGTTTATTGTATATTGATTATACCTGCAAAACAAAACATGGGTTAAGGTTTATTGATTCAGAGAAACGAAGAGACAGGATAAAAGGGTTAGGGTTTACCAAGGGAAAAATTAGTTTTAGAATTAGAAAAGTGAACAGAGAGAAGATGGTATGAACAGAGAGACGGAGAAGGAGTGAAAGGAACAAAAGAACTGCAGTTGATTAGTGATTAAACGCTTGTCAAGTTTTCTTGCCGTAGGAAACAGGAAGAAGAAGAACTCTTTAGGCCGTGTTCCATAAGAGAGAAGAGAGGAAACAGGAAGAAGAAGAACTCTTTAGGCCGTGTTCCGGAGGAAACGATTAGATTAGGTTTTGCTGTTAGCTTTTTTTTTTTTTTTTTTTTTTTTTTTTTTTTGGAAAATTTGGGAGAAAACCCGTTTTTTTCTCTTATTTGAGGAAAAGTGAAACGGAGCAATTCTGTATGAGGGTGAGGGTCACCGTTCAACGTGGAGCCTAATGACCTTATGCTTTTAAAGGAGTTAGATGACCTTGATTTTTGGGTGCCGAAATATCTAACTCAAGAAATAATATCATGTCTCCCGAAAATTAGTTCATTGGCTTTTCGCCATTTCAGTGCTCTAGCGAAAATGGCAGCATGTCGAAATAAGATTGGATTTCTCAAACAAAATAAGATAGCCAGAAACTTGTGATACATAATTTAGATACTGAATCGTTTGGAATATAAGGCAATATTTCGGTACTCACAACATTAATAGTATACAAGCATCTAAAACACAGATCCAAAACTACATATATGCAGCCAAATCACTATATCCTGAATGCACTATATTTTTGTGTAGCTATCACAAGAGATTATACTGTAAGTTGCAGGGGCTCTACGATTAGCCAAGTTAATATTGATAAAGCGGTAGCTGTGAATAGAAGAGCGGCAATTCTAGTATTTCTGGCTACCTTTGGGAAGTCTTCACGGATACATATTGTAACAACAGCTGCTGTGAATGCGAAATTCACTGCTAACAGGAAACTATGAAATACATAAGCTTGATGATCACCAAATAGTATTGTTGGTATCAGGTCCCCGCCGTCGATCTCTTTATAGGGTAATTGGACTAAAACCATAGCTATAGCAAAAGCCGAACCAAAAATGACTTCCTCAGTCTTATTTAGACTCTCTAATCTTCTTAAGATTATCAACATGGCGGACAGTAAAGCAGCGTACGAGACTGGATATAATAACCCAACTGACCAAATTTAAATCACCTCCTATATGTATGATTCTTGAATCTGATCATTGCCTAAGAGCCAAGAGGCAACTGATGTAACAGAAAAATGAATAAGAGGCACTGAGGCAGTTCTCATTTTTATTTAAAGGACGGATTCAATCGTATATTTTTATCCACTAGTGCTAAGTCATACGGAGTATTTCAGTCAGAAAGCTAAGTTTACGCGTTGCTTACGCACATTGCCATGCTCGCACGTCATGTCCCAATCACAGCAATACAGGCATCCGGGTCAAATCAAGTTGCTTCAATTTTATTATTCAAATTAATCAAGTTGACACTTATTTTATTTTATCATCGAAACTTAGTTGATGTTTTCAAACGTATGTGTTATAAGGTCTTCCGCACCATTGAGATAACCTGAAGGATAAATCTAATCAGCAAAGTCGTATAGGATATCGGGAGATCACTGGTTCCAAATAGCATGCATCAGTGATCGGATTGTGCATTGCTATATGCTGTGCGCATCAGGTGATCGCTTTCTGTTTCTACATTACTGTACTCGATTTACAGACTACAGGAAATACATAACATCAATCACTTATTTTAAGTTCTCTTGAAACTTGCTGGAATTCTAATTAGTCTCAGTTGCAAATGCTAAAATTGCTAATGCACTATCGGATGATCTACTACCATCTTGGCTAACTAAGGAATGGAGAGTCCTCGGCAATGCTCTGACGATTCCAAAACTGTCTTCTGAAGGTAAAGTCTAATCTCTACATAGTACATATATAATTCTAGTACTCTGAAATTTAACCGAATCTAACGTTATTTGACGACAAAAGGAGAAAAAACTCGGCAATTTGAATAAAGCTACATAGTCAGAGTTTTGAGCATCGGACACTTTGTTAGTGCAGGATGACTGATTAGTAGCTCGCTGCAAATTGCAAGCGGATTTTCCACAAGGCACTTTCCTCTGCCATCCTTACTGTATCATATTGCGGAACTAATTAACATGGAAAATATCGGAGTTAAGCAGAGTACTTCAATTGATCAATACTAATTATGTTCTTTTGGTTTTGTTTTCGCTAATCACTAGTTGTTGTCTTTTTCACCCATCCCATCCCCCCATTTGTTTGTTGAATCCTTTGATTACAGTCTCCCTGATATTATAGTGCAAGCTTATATGTAACCATTGAATTAACTTGCCTTATAAAATTTTGTACACCCATTGGAAGTTTCTAATAGACGTAATAATTTTTAATCGAAGTACCGGAGATTCTTCCTGAAAATTTTCTTCGTTTGAATTTTCTACGAAACAGACTTGGCTGAAAGGATCTATAAATGGTTGCTGGTATACTAATTCAACTGATGGTAGACTAGACATTATATACTCTTATTTTTTGGTCTCATCTTGTCTCCCTTGGTACTAGCCGGCTACATGTCGAAA
Organism: Papaver armeniacum; assembly: GCA_023531295.1. Taxonomy (NCBI): domain Eukaryota; kingdom Viridiplantae; phylum Streptophyta; class Magnoliopsida; order Ranunculales; family Papaveraceae; genus Papaver; species Papaver armeniacum. The sequence goes on from JAJJWW010004565.1 coordinate 32,607, forward strand.
GTATGAGGACATGCAAAATGACTAGATAACTTGTCAATCGAGAGATGAATAAACACGTTATAAGGAAATACATCGTCACGTTGATTTTTCCCCATCCAGCTGAGCTAGTTATTTTTAATTCGATAAAGTTAATCTTAATGTTGTTGTCTTCATGTTAGACTTCTCTTTTGCACTGAAAAAACAGTTAAGATAGATCCATCAGCAGTTAATGAATTGTTAAATGAAAATGACAAGACAATGTTTTCCTTTCTTCCAAAGGAAGAAACTGCACGTCTCAGACGTAAGAATTCGTACGTATCGACATCACTGTATGGTACAATGGAAGAAGCAAATATAGTTGGTACGTGGATCTAAGTACGAGCATGCTTACGTATTTTTACGGATTTAATCATGCGTAACACAGTAGTCCTATAAAATTCTATCGTTCATTAATTAGATGATCAATTGATTCATGGATTTCGTTTCATCCCCAATAGCTCCATCAATTTGCTCATCTCAAACCACAGTCCTTCGCATTCACTAGTAGGTACCTATACCTAGCTACCTTGCTAGCTGTAAATTTAGTAATTCGTGCTTCTCTATCAATCAAGTCTGGTAATGGTATCCGTTAGTAGTATTAATCATGCTGCTGCTGGTGATATCACACCACGAGAAGAAAATGATGATAAGAGTTCGTTTTGTTCATCCCCAATATCAGGGTCAGGTATGTCATTCTCACCCGACTTAACTATAAATAACCACCCTTCTCAACCAAAAGCTTTTAGGCATGAGGTGAAGGAGGACATTGAGATGGGTTGGGGCAGCTCGGTTTCTGGCCAAAAGGTCCAGAACCACCGTCAATTAAGGGTCCCTTTTCGGAAGTTTGAACTTGGGAAGATGACTATGGCTGTAGTTGCGCCTACGACCACTCTTCTTGTATGTCTGAAAGTCTGGGCATACTCTTCCCCCGTAGCTGCCATACCATTGCTTTTCCTATGCTATGGTTCATTATTTATTATCGTTGGAGTGGTCATGTCACATGATTTCCCATCGGTAGCCAGATGGATGGAAGAGGGGGGAGTTATGTTTGTGTTTGGAGCATTCACATGGTCTATGAGTTCTATGTTTTATCCCCGGTTTTTTCTTATGGTCATACCAATTTTGTGTTTCCCCATTCTTATCATAGCCTTGGTAGTGCTCCGCTATGTTGATCCAAATCCTGGTGGTCAGAATGCATTTACTCTTAAGGGACTAGCAGTACTATCTAATTGTGTTGGTGATGTATAATATTTACTAACACTTTAACTGTGTGGGCACTTAATTTTGGTTACTTTTAAAAGTTTCTGTCATCGAGCTAGGTCGCTAGGCGATCAGGCACTTCATGTATATTCCATTATAGCGTTTCTGTGCAAAGACGCCTTTTTATGTGTTGCAAGAGACTTCTTAAGTTGGTGAGAATAAACGATGTCCCCATGATCTATTAATCGATCCGTTCATGTTGTAGGGGATTAATGCTTGTTACAGTATGTAATAACTTATGTCAATAATTTTTGCGGTTATATATATCGAACTTAGGCTTTTCTGGTCGCTCTTTGACTCTATTTTTCCTCTCAATGTGACTCGGTTGATCCTATCAACTTCCGTGTAATTTTCAACTTCTCACTAACAGTTAAACATCATTCCATTGTTTAGCAAGATCCTTCCTTTATGCTCCTGGAAGAGTTCTTCGACTTCTCCTGTCTTTGTATATCTCATTCAACTCATTATATAGAATAAAACCAAGTGCATGATAGCACTAGCAGGACTCATTTGTTCCTAGAATAGTGGAAATATTCAAGGTGATGACATAGGTATGGACTTTTCCATGCACCTATCTCCATTGGGAACCTATAACAAACCAGCTGTACAATCAGTGCAAATTTAAATCGCTTCTTATAAATAATACTTGCTGAATCCAGCATTGAAACGTTCGAATGGTTACTAGCTAGACTACCATTGAGATCATGGGCTGAATCTACAAGACATGGGCTAGAGCTACCCACGACCCGGATCCGAACCCGCTCATCCCGAGCCGTTGAGATCTCGCCCAGATGCATCATACGGTCGCTCCTTCGCTCACATCTATTTCTCGATGCTCCGCTCAACACCAGATCACTCCAAGTCCTCCTCAGCCATTCAGATCGTACCAGCTTCATCCTACGCTCGCTCGGTCCGTCTCATCATCACTCGATGTATCTGCCTCACAGCGAAACTCCCCATACCCTATACCCTAATCGACCTAACCTCATTTCATTTCCATCTTCTCTTTCTTCCTCTCTCGTCACGCTCACGCTCACAGAGCTCGCTCATCCACCTTCTTCACCCATACCACCACCAGAGCCACCTTCGCCACCAACTCCATCCTCTCCGACACCGACCAACAACCCCCAATGACCGTCTACTCCTCCTCCTTAGGTCTAGATATCTCTTTCTTAGTTTCTACCAACCCTAGAAACTAAATCGGAGATAACTAGAGCTAGGGTCTCCAATCAATCAACCGGTGGAGTTCGAGCACTAATTGTGGGGAGAACAACGATTCAGTATGGGTGCGAGTGTTGTTTTTGATTTGTTTTATCTTTAATTTTGTTTTTGAATATTAGGGTCTATATTCCTTTGCATGTATAAATAGAAATGAACTTGGTTTGTAGAGGGCATGCCTGGATTAGCCAGAGCAGCAATTAGATTTGAAGTTAATTGCCGATCGGGTGAGAAGGTAAGTGAGTACTCCCATCCTTGCTAATGGTTGATTTCCTTCCTTAGAGATCATCAGAAAAAGATTCTTTTTGTCCACACTTTTGTGGAGTCTCCAGATTTTATTTCAGAAGGTTATCCTTCTTACCTACAACGTGTGCAGGATTTCTCTCTTTATTCCTGCCTGCACACATGAGAGACTAAAAAGCGATCTTTTTGAGTGCAATTATCATAAAATCCTAATGGTGAGGCAGAAGTTGAGACTTATGATCACAACCGAATCCGAATTCTTTCATATGGTATGGTTACTTCTCAAAGACTTAAGGATGAGAATGCGTTCTTTGGTAGTTCCAACTTACTGTTACTAGCATGCGAAACTCTATGTCCTCATAGCTCCTTGGATGCTTGAGACTCTTTTACACTCTGAAGTTGGAGAAGGTTTTGTGGGTACACCTCTGGTAAACCCTCACGAGACTATAACTCGTCCACTAGGGACACCTAGGGGTTTAAAGGATTAGTGCATACGCTAAATGCATTCGAGAGACTGCATGACAGGGTATAGTTAGGATTTCTTAATTTCTGTTTCACTTGAGGACAAGTAAAATTCAGGTTTGGGAGTATTTGATGAGTGCCAAATAGTGCATATTTATACACCTTTTTATTGGCATTTTACTCATCTTTTGCGCTTAGAAATAAGATATTATCCCGCATTTCGTGTTTTCTTTGTTTTCAAGAATAAATATTTGTATTAATTAATTTTGTGTTTTTAGGCAATAAATAAAGCTCGGAGAAATTGAGGAGCCAAAAGAGCGAAGACTTAGAGGCAAGTGTCTATGGAGCAGAAAGCCGAAGCCCGCGCGCGCAACAGTTGAACCCAACAAGTAGCAACTCATCTACAAGACATGGGCTAGAGCTACCCACGACCCGGATCCGAACCCGCTCATCCCGAGCCGTTGAGATCTCGCCCGAGATGCATCATACGGTCGCTCCTTCGCTCACATCTATTTCTCGATGCTCCGCTCAGCACACCAGATCACTCCAAGTCCTCCTCGGTCGTTCGAGATCGTACCAGCTTCATCCTACGCTCGCTCGGTCCGTCTCATCATCACTCGATGTATCTGCCTCACAGCGAAACTCCCCATACCCTATACCCTAATCGACCTAACCTCATTTCGTTTCCATCTTCTCTTTCTTCCTCTCTCGTCACGCTCACAGAACGAGCTCGCTCATCCACCTTCTTCACCCATACCACCACCCAGAGCCACCTTCGCCACCAACTCCATCCTCTCCTCCCGACACTAGCCAACAACCAAACAGTAGTCTACTCCTCCTCCTTAGGTCTAGATATCTCTTTCTTAGTTTCTACCAACCCTAGAAACTAAATCGAGATAACTAGAGCTAGGGTCTCCAATCAATCAACCGATGGAGTTACGAGCACGAATTGACAGGGAGAACAACGATTCGAGTATGGGTGCGAGTGTTGTTTTTGATTTGTTTTATCTTTAATTTAATTGTTTTTGAATATTAGGGTTTATATTCCTTTGTATGTATAAATAGCAATGAACTTGGTGTGTAGAGGCATGCCTGGATTAGCCAGAGCAGCAATTAGATTTAATTTGTGTTATTTTTGATGTTCTAATTAGTTTGCTAGGGTTTCACTGAAACCCTAACTCCATATTATGTTTTTTAACTCTGTTGAACTATCTTGAATGCTTAAAACTACAATTATGTCTTCAATTAGAGTATCCAGTGTTTTTCTCTCACAATGGATGCCTTGTATCCATTGTAGTTAGGTTACAACTACATTGAGAGTACCTCAGCTCAAACTTTAGGCACAATTGCTAATTCCATTGACTAGTTGTACTTAATTAGACAACTAGTGCTCCGGGATTAGCACTTTAGGCGATTAATTGAAGCATTACATGGAGAAACTCCTTAGATAGGAGGTAGAATTGACACCCTGCCCTTATCAGTCACAGGACAAGAACCTCAATTTAGTTAATCACATATTAGAAGTTAGTGGTGGATTTGAAGACCTTAGTAACCCCTCTATCACTATCTTTTACCTTAGTTTAGAGTCACTTCAGTTCAAACTCAGCCGTATCGGCAACCAAACATCTGTTGTTACTTGCACTATTTGAAATTCAGTTGAATAAGCCTTGATCACATAAGCATCCCATTTCCCTGTGGATCGACTCGTACTTGCCGCGTCTCCGATAGACGCCGTGCACTTGCGGTTATCACCGTAGGCCATAATATAAACACCTTCGAAGGCCTACCACCGTTTACATTTGGGAATCTCCTGAAAATTAAATTTGTTTGTAAAGCTGCAGTAAAAAATCAAATATTTATTCTATAATAAATTAATACATTTCATAAATAAATTAGATGGATACACTTAAAACGGATAATTTCTGAGATAGATAACCCACTTGACAAAGGAAATTCATATGGAGACTAAAGAAATTTTGAGCTCAAGGTTTGTTACACTTGGATTTCCCACTCTCACCTGTGAAATTCGCATCAATTGACTAATGTAATATTCATCCTTTGCAAATTGAAATTATGTGTACACCAACAAAGAGTAAAACTGATTTGTTTAAATTGGAGAAACATGAACATGTTTGGAAACACAATGGCGCGTAATATACACTGTCGTTGAAATGTCCGTGTCACTAAAATGTAATCTATCATTCAAAATTTCAGCAATCATGGCTTTAATAGATGGAACACATAGTGCGCCAGATGAATATTACTAATATCCGAGCGGAAACAAATGCATAACTTAATTGCGCAACACTTAAAGCTGCTCACAACAACAAAGTTAAGACTTGTGATCCAAATCGAAGGCAACATTCCAAGTCTGTATACTCGTTAAACTACACTAAACTATAAACTGCTGAAACAAAATTGACTAACACTACAGGTGGTCTGAGTCAAGTGGCAATGACAGATAGAAGCAACAATGTGACTCAAAGTGTATGAAATGTGTCGGAAAACCATGCCATAATAAACTATCGATGGTTATGTTCAAAACGTAAATGTATACCTTGTAATAGTGTCTCGAGTTTGGCTCAGATCGAAGCATCCTGTAAATCATTAGAACCCTCTTTGCAATTACCAATTTCATCTTTACTGTGGTTAAAGCAGGCTAGTACCCATCAAATACTGTTAAACCCACACATGTAGAACAAAGCACCATAAGCGACCGTCATCTCTTTTTCTTTCGACTGCAACAAATGTGCAACATTTTTTTTATTTTTTTTAGCATATCCTTACTGATCTATGTATAGCAGAAAAAATAAAATATAAAAACAATTGATACTCAGAAAAACTCACAATTCCAAAATCAATGGGATCAATATCTTGCGCTTCGTATAAAACCACTTGTGTTTGTATCAAACACGACCCCAATGAAGCCATAAACTACAGCAGAGCCCGGAGTAATGAAGCAATTTTCGTACAACACCCAACTGCTGCTACAATACCATCCTGAACTCCACATCAGCCTTCCAAAATTTACAATAAATCGGTTTTAATGCATTCCCTTCGATTAAATCAGATGCTACGAAATTTGAAAATGAGTTTAAGCTTAGAAAAGAATAGATGACGTAAATGGCAAATGGTATCCGCACAAACCCAACAACACGTGAAAAATAGTTAGCCTCGAAAAAAAAAGGACTAAAACGGCTAAAATGCCCTGCAATAAAAATAAACATGGTTACATGCCTAAAACTGCTGGAAATTGTGATAACAAAAACATCCCAATATGCTACAGAGGTGAATTCACCAAAAATTACTACTTGTAATGCCAAAAAATGTTTAGCTATTAAAACACAAACCCATTTCAGTTAGTATCTATTTGGGAAGAAAGTAAGCAGTGAGTGAGAAAGGTTATAAATATCTTTATCTTCATAATTTCCAGCAATCATACAAATACGATTAACACACTTAAACACAAAAGAAATGGAAACAATTGCACTATTCAAAGATCTTCCTTAGACAACAAATAAAGAACAAATAAACAAAACCATAATCCTTTTGCAAAAGAAAACCTTGAGAAATTAGGGTTTATGATATATCAGTAATTAGAATAAGGGTAAAATCACCTTGAATGGATATTAGGGTTTCACCTTGAATGGATATTAGGTAGCTTGGAAAAGAAAAGGGTTAGGGTTTACCAAGAGCAAAGTTTGTACCTACAAAATAAAGCATGGGTTAGGGTTTATTGATTATACCTAAAACAAAACATGGGTTTATTGTATATTGATTATACCTGCAAAACAAAACATGGGTTAAGGTTTATTGATTCAGAGAAACGAAGAGACAGGATAAAAAGGGTTAGGGTTTACCAAGGGAAAAAATTAGTTTTAGAATTAGAAAAGTGAACAGAGAGAAGATGGTATGAACAGAGAGACGGAGAAGGAGTGAAAGGAACAAAAGAACTGCAGTTGATTAGTGATTAAACCCTTGTCAAGTTTTCTTGCCGAGGAAACAGGGGAAGAAGAAGAACTCTTTAGGCCGTGTTCCATAAGAGAGAAGAGAGGAAACAGGGAAGAAGAAGAACTCTTTAGGCCGTGTTCCGGAGGAAACGATTAGATTAGGTTTTTTGTTAGCGTTTGTTTTTTTTTTTTTTTTTTTTTTTTTTTTTGGAAAATTTGGGAGAAAACCCGTTTTTTTCTCTTATTTGAGGAAAAGTGAAACGGAGCAATTCTGTATGAGGGTGAGGGTCACCGTTCAACGTGGAGCCTAATGACCTTATGCTTTTAAAGGAGTTAGATGAACTTGATTTTTGGGTGCCGAAATATCTAACTCAAGAAATAATATCATGTCTCCCGAAAATTAGTTCATTGGCTTTTCGCCATTTCAGTGCTCTAGCGAAAATGGCAGCATGTCGAAATAAGATTGGATTTCTCAAACAAAATAAGATAGCCAGAAACTTGTGATACATAATTTAGATACTGAATCGTTTGGAATATAAGGCAATATTTCGGTACTCACAACATTAATAGTATACAAGCATCTAAAACACAGATCCAAAACTACATATATGCAGCCAAATCACTATATCCTGAATGCACTATATTTTTGTGTAGCTATCACAAGAGATTATACTGTAAGTTGCAGGGGCTCTACGATTAGCCAAGTTAATATTGATAAAGCGGTAGCTGTGAATAGAAGAGCGGCAATTCTAGTATTTCTGGCTACCTTTGGGAAGTCTTCACGGATACATATTGTAACAACAGCTGCTGTGAATGCGAAATTCACTGCTAACAGGAAACTATGAAATACATAAGCTTGATGATCACCAAATAGTATTGTTGGTATCAGGTCCCCGCCGTCGATCTCTTTATAGGGTAATTGGACTAAAACCATAGCTATAGCAAAAGCCGAACCAAAAATGACTTCCTCAGTCTTATTTAGACTCTCTAATCTTCTTAAGATTATCAACATGGCGGACAGTAAAGCAGCGTACGAGACTGGATATAATAACCCAACTGACCAAATTTAAATCACCTCCTATATGTATGATTCTTGAATCTGATCATTGCCTAAGAGCCAAGAGGCAACTGATGTAACAGAAAAATGAATAAGAGGCACTGAGGCAGTTCTCATTTTTATTTAAAGGACGGATTCAATCGTATATTTTTATCCACTAGTGCTAAGTCATACGGAGTATTTCAGTCAGAAAGCTAAGTTTACGCGTTGCTTACGCACATTGCCATGCTCGCACGTCATGTCCCAATCACAGCAATACAGGCATCCGGGTCAAATCAAGTTGCTTCAATTTTATTATTCAAATTAATCAAGTTGACACTTATTTTATTTTATCATCGAAACTTAGTTGATGTTTTCAAACGTATGTGTTATAAGGTCTTCCGCACCATTGAGATAACCTGAAGGATAAATCTAATCAGCAAAGTCGTATAGGATATCGGGAGATCACTGGTTCCAAATAGCATGCATCAGTGATCGGATTGTGCATTGCTATATGCTGTGCGCATCAGGTGATCGCTTTCTGTTTCTACATTACTGTACTCGATTTACAGACTACAGGAAATACATAACATCAATCACTTATTTTAAGTTCTCTTGAAACTTGCTGGAATTCTAATTAGTCTCAGTTGCAAATGCTAAAATTGCTAATGCACTATCGGATGATCTACTACCATCTTGGCTAACTGCGGAATGGAGAGTCCTCGGCAATGCTCTGACGATTCCAGAACTGTCTTTTGTAGGTAAAGTCTAATCTCTACATAGTACATATATAATTCTAGTACTCTGAAATTTAACCGAATCTAACGTTATTTGACGACAAAAGGAGAAAAAAACTCGGCAATTTGAATAAAGCTACATAGTCAGAGTTTTGAGCATCGGACACTTTGTTAGTGCAGGATGACTGATTAGTAGCTCGCTGCAAATTGCAAGCGGATTTTCCACAAGGCACTTTCCTCTGCCATCCTTACTGTATCATATTGCGGAACTAATTAACATGGAAAATATCGGAGTTAAGCAGAGTACTTCAATTGATCAATACTAATTATGTTCTTTTGGTTTTGTTTTCGCTAATCACTAGTTGTTGTCTTTTTTCACCCATCCCATCCCCCCATTTGTTTGTTGAATCCTTTGATTACAGTCTCCCTGATATTATAGTGCAAGCTTATATGTAACCATTGAATTAACTTGCCTTATAAAATTTTGTACACCCATTGGAAGTTTCTAATAGACGTAATAATTTTTAATCGAAGTACCGGAGATTCTTCCTGAAAATTTTCTTCGTTTGAATTTTCTACGAAACAGACTTGGCTGAAAGGATCTATAAATGGTTGCTGGTATACTAATTCAACTGATGGTAGACTAGACATTATATACTCTTATTTTTTGGTCTCATCTTGTCTCCCCTGGTACTAGCCGGCTACCCACTATTTATATATATATGTCGAAAGTATGAGGACATGCAAAATGACTAGATAACTTGTCACTCGAGAGATGAATAAACACGTTATAAGGAAATACATCATCACGTTGATTTTTCCCCATCCAGCTGAGCTAGTTATTTTTAATTCGATAAAGTTAATCTTAATGTTGTTATCTTCATGTTAGACTTCTCTTTTGCACTGAAAAAACAGTTAAGATAGATCCATCAGCAGTTAATGAATTGTTAAATGAAAATGACAAGACAATTTTTTCCTTTCTTCCAAAGGAAGAAACTGCACGTCTCAGATGTAAGAATTCGTACGTATCGACATCACTGTATGGTACAATGGAAGAAGCAAATATAGTTGGTACGTGGATCTAAGTACGAGCATGCTTGCGTAATTTTACGGATTTAATCATGCGTAACACAGTAGTCCTATAAAATTCTATCGTTCATACTTGTAAGAATAACTGATAATAGAAAGAAGAAATTTATTCAGAAGCTTCATTAATTAGATGATCAATTGATTCATGGATTTCGTTTCATCCCCAATAGCTCCATCAATTTGCTCTTCTCAAACCACAGTCCTTCGCATTCACTAGTAGGTACCTATACCTAGCTACCTTGCTAGCTGTAAATTTAGTAATTCGTGCTTCTCTATCAATCAAGTCTGGTAATGGTATCCGTTAGTAGTATTAATCATGCTGCTGCTGGTGATATCACACCACGAGAAGAAAATGATGATAAGAGTTCGTTTTGTTCATCCCCAATATCAGGGTCAGGTATGTCATCCTCACCCGACTTAACTATAAATAACCACCCTTCTCAACCAAAAGCTTTTAGGCATGAGGTGAAGGAGGACATTGAGATGGGTTGGGGCAGCTCGGTTTCTGGCCAAAAGGTCCAGAACCACCGTCAAAGGGTCCCTTTTCGGAAGTTTGAACTTGGGAAGATGACTATGGCTGTAGTTGCGCCTACGACCACTCTTCTTGTATGTCTGAAAGTCTGGGCATACTCTTCCCCCGTAGCTGCCATACCATTGCTTTTCCTATGCTATGGTTCATTATTTATTATCGTTGGAGTGGTCATGTCACATGATTTCCCATCGGTAGCCAGATGGATGGAAGAGGGGGGAGTTATGTTTGTGTTTGGAGCATTCACATGGTCTATGAGTTCTATGTTTTATCCCCGGTTTTATCTTATGGTCATACCAATTTTGTGTTTCCCCATTCTTATCATAGCCTTGGTAGTGCTCCGCTATGTTGATCCAAATCCTGGTGGTCAGAATGCATTTACTCTTAAGGGACTAGCAGTACTATCTAATTGTGTTGGTGATGTATAATATTTACTAACACTTTAACTGTGTGGGCACTTAATTTTGGTTACTTTTAAAAGTTTCTGTCATCGAGCTAGGTCGCTAGGCGATCAGGCACTTCATGTATATTTCATTATAGCGTTTCTGTGCAAAGACGCCTTTTTATGTGTTGCAAGAGACTTCTTAAGTTGGTGAGAATAAACGATGTCCCCATGATCTATTAATCGATCCGTTCATGTTGTAGGGGATTAATGCTTGTTACAGTATGTAATAACTTATGTCAATAATTTTTGCGGTTATATATATCGAACTTAGGCTTTTCTGGTCGCTCTTTGACTCTATTTTTCCTCTCAATGTGACTCGGTTGATCCTATCAACTTCCGTGTAATTTTCAACTTCTCACTAACAGTTAAACATCATTCCATTGTTTAGCAAGATCCTTCCTTTATGCTCCTGGAAGAGTTCTTCGACTTCTCCTGTCTTTGTATATCTCATTCAACTCATTATATAGAATAAAACCAAGTGCATGATAGCACTAGCAGGACTCATTTGTTCCTAGAATAGTGGAAATATTCAAGGTGATGACATAGGTATGGACTTTTCCATGCACCTATCTCCATTGGGAACCTATAACAAACCAGCTGTACAATCAGTGCAAATTTAAATCGCTTCTTATAAATAATACTTGCTGAATCCAGCATTGAAACGTTCGAATGGTTACTAGCTAGACTACCAAAAGAAACCAAGAGGCGACTGATGTAATTAACCGGAGAAATGATAAGAACCATTTCTCATGATAAACTTATCATTTAAGCCTTTAACTTCTTTTATCTGTTAGTGCTAAATCATGATTTTGAAATCTATATTTCAAGTTTTACGCGGTTACAAAGCGCTTAATTATGCCATTGTCATGCTCCAACTCTTAGCATATACTATGTCACTATCGGCATCCAATTGCTGGGTCAAACCAGGTAAAATTTGACAAGGGAGAAGCTAAATAAAGATAACCGAAATAAAGAATCGGATTCTTAAAAAAAAAAAGAATAAGGGAACTTTGTCCATTGTAATGATGTATGTATATTGTTTTGTTTATACAGCTCATTCTGTCCCCGCCGGTCACTGGTAAATTAAACGATTTTTTGTTAGGAGAGAAAAATGGAAAAAATCTATTCTCATATATACTACTAAGAGCAATTCCTATGGCAATGTCCAAATGCATTTGTTTGTTGAGCCACGTGATGGTCAAATGCGATTCTCCACTATGGAAAACCAGTGAGCGACCGAACAGTAAACGCGCGACATGTATAATGACGCGGGCGATCGCCATCCAAGCGCTGGCGCTGTGGATGATGGCGCTAGCGACAGCGACCTGAACGCTAGCGTTTGGCATAAAATCGCCAACGACAACGGCAGGTTTCCAACGGCTATCGGAACGGCTACTTCCCACTTCTATAAATAGGCTCGAATTTGATCTCACAAATGCACAACAATCTTTCATCCGATCAATCTTTTCTTAATTCGATTACTCTGAATTTCCAATCATGAATTCTGATTCTTCTGAGGAGGATATGGAGATGGATGACATGTTGTATGAAGAAGATGAAGAAATGTGTAGAGAGTTTTTGAACCAAATGGATGAAGATGCAGATCAAGATAGAAAAAGACGAATTTTGATTCTGCAATTACAAACCGGGATCATACCAAAGCCTTTAGAGCCAAATGAAGTTGCAACTAGAAGATGGACATGGCGGAATCGACATTTTTACCACGAAAAGCTGATGCATGATTATTTTAATCATGACTGTGTGTATTCCGATGAGGATTTTCAGCGTCGATTCCGCATGGGCCGCAACTTGACGCAAAGGATTATTGCCGAGCTTTGTCATGTACAACCTTTGTTTAATTATCAGTATGATGCACGACATGTACGAGGCTTTAGTCCCGAACAAAAGGTCACAGCGGCCCTCCGTTCTATGTTACGGGGTACCAGCGGATTCCACGGACGATTACATTCGTATTGGGAAAAAAACCGCCTTTAGGTATCTCAAACTGTTTTGCGAAACAATAGTCGAGAATTTTGGTCCAACCTTTTTAATAAAGCCTACTCAGGAAGATGTTCAAAGAATAACTGCAGAAAACACCGAGAGGGGTTTTCCAGGAATGCTAGGTAGTCTTAACTGCATATTCACAGCGTCCCTCCGTATACTATGTTACGGGGTACCAGCGGATTCCACGGACGATTACATTCGTATTGGGAAAACAACCGCCTTTAGGTATCTCAAACTGTTTTGCGAAACAATAGTCGAGCATTTTGGTCCAACCTTTTTAAGAAAGCCTACTCGGGGAAGATGTTCAAAGAATAACCGCAGTAAAACACGAGAGAGGGTTTTCCGGGGAATGCTAGGTAGTCTTGACTGCATGCACTGGACGTGGCATGCGTGTCCGGTAGAATGGGCAGGCCAATATAAGGGTCATTATCCAAAACAAACTGTAATTTTAGAAGCTTCAGCTAGCTATGATTGTTGGTTTTGGCATGTTTTTTTTGGACTCCCGGGTTCAAATAACGATCTCAACGTTTTATATAAGTCACCATTATTTGAAGATCTTAAGAATGGGATCGCGCCGCACTGTAATTTCACCATCAACGGTAATCACTACAATCAGGGTTATTATCTAGCAGACAGAATCTATCCAGAATGGTCAACTATAGTTCAAGCTTATAAACAGGTAGGCTTTGGTCCGACGACTTCAAAGGATATGCAGTACTTTAACACACAACAAATGGCATGCAGAAAGGATGTTGAACGCGCTTTTGGCATATTGAAAAGAAATTTTTCCATCATAGCTGGGCTGGCACGCTTTTTGATATTCAAGAAATGAACAAAATTATGCTGACTTGTATTATTCTGCATAATATGGTCATTGAAGAAACCAGGCGTGACCCAACCTGGACTAGTTTTGAAGATGAAGATTTAAAAGAGAATCTTGTGGTAGAGCGTGGGCGTCCGGCAAGAGAATATAGACTTGCCACTGACAGACTCCACAATCGTGGAATCTATGCACAACTAAGACAAGATTTAACAAAGCACCTTTGGGCTTTACAAGGAGCAGCATACGATGCGAGAGGGCGAGGCAGGGGGAGAGGTAGGGGAAGAGGAAGAGGGAGAGGGAGATAATTAATAAGTTTTTCAATTTAAAAATTGTTGTTTATTTTAATTAATATGTTTTTTAATTTAAAAGTTGTTTGTTAAAATTGATGCAATTATAAAAGTAAATTTAATTAAACTAAACTGAATTAAATTAAAAAGACTACACTTTGTTAAGTTAAAACGACTACACTTTAATTTAATTAAAACTGAATCAAATTAAAACGACTACACTTTTTTTTTTTTGAAACTAAACGACTACACTGAAATTTAATTAAACTAAACTAACGTGTTCTTAGCAATACTGAATTCCTCTTCATGCATTATCAAGATTGAATTCCTCTTTGTTTTCTTCCGAGGCATCACCTTCGTCTGCCACATTCACAACTGAATCGGCCCGATCTTTATCGGCTTGGACTTGTTCGGCCTGGAATTGATCCATTTTCGTATTCCATGTAGCATATTGTCGTTCATTCATTTTGCCGGTGTCCATGTTGAGTAACTTGTTTACCTTATAATCCATGTAGTGTTGTTCTCCCGAAAGACGAGCTTTTCGTTGATTTTCTAAAGCAATGGCACGGTCCCTCACTCTATCTGCCTCCATCTGCATCTCCATTTTCTTATGATCAGCATAGTTGAACTCGCTTGAACCTCCTGCTCGTTGGGCTGCGGCTCTCGCTGCTTTTGCAGCTTTCACACCACCTCCTCTTCTTCTCTTGCAGTTGGTGTTAACATCTAGATTACTATTGTGTTGAACCTGACTACTTGGATTTCCATTAGGCGAGGAAGCAGGCCCTCAATTCTGAAAATCCTGCGAGATTGGACCATGTGGTGATCTTTCAGGCACTTGATGACCTTCCAGCAACTATGGGTTAAACTTGTTAAGCACCCTCAAAATGGTGAAACAAATTTCATATTGGAAGCTTGAACCTTTGTGGGATCTTTGCCACTCTTCCCGACATCTTCGTTCCACATCTGGTTCGCTTTCACCACTTCTTTTGTTGTTCCACATTTGAGTGATAATAGCTACATATTCACTAACAGCTGCTTCAATTGTACAAAAACGATGACATAACCCATCCACATCACGAGCATATTTGTTCTTTGGTTTCTAAACAATTTTTTTTAAAATCTTACCGTAAAAAGATTTTTTTCTTGACTCGCAACCATTAATATTATCTACCGTATATAATACATAATTTCGCAAAGTGACTCGTCTTCATCCATTGTATACTTCGGACCACGAATTCTTGTGCTCTTTTGCTGTGATTGTTGTGGTGTTTGTTGTTGTGACGATGACATATTTGTGAAACTGAATTGATATGAGTAGTTTTGTTTGAAAAGAAAAAGAAAAATTAGAGACGGTATGGAAATTATGTAATGTTGAGGAAGGTGTGAGTAAAAGTCTCAAGTCGAAACGAATTTATAGGGAAAGGGTAGCAGGATGGGAATACCTGGTAGCGCTCATACTATGAACTCGGTGACATCATCCAAATCGCTGACGCCAAGTTCAAAGACGCGCGTTTTCATGGAAAACGTCGGCGTCACCTGTGATGTCGCCCGAGTTATTGGTCATGGCGCGCGTTCTTGCACCAGACGCGCGCCTACTGGAATGTCTCAGTGTTCAAATGAACAAATCTGTTCATTTGAACATCCATTTTCTTGGTTTGTTCATCCCATAGTGGGATCAAAATGAACAAACTCTAGGTTTGTTCATTCCATAGGAATTGCTCTAAGAGAACACCATTCATTCGTCTTAGTTTTTTTATGATCGGTTACACATTTGACTCGTTACTGTTAATGAAGATGATTGTAATGTTAGAAATTAACACCAAACAGAAAACTACAATCGATACTTGCTCTCTTACACCTAAGAATATTTTGACAACTTTTTCTTTGTTAGAGAGTATTTTGATTTTCTGAAGCAGAGAATGTGAACTGAACAAATTCGAGAAATTTTTTGATGGGTCAAAATCCGAAGGGGGCATGGGCGACCAATAAGAAACATGCATTTTTCTTTCCATTTTCGACGGTTTTCAACAAATTTGAATTTCAATTTTATACTCCATATTACCGGGCGGGAATTTACCTTAAATTATGACTGAAATGTGCATTTCTTCCAAAAGTGTGACCAATTTGAAAATTCTTCTAAAAGTGTGACCATGACCGGTCAACCGACATATATGCCCTAGTCTTTTACGGAAATACCGGATTTTGTCCTCAGATGTGTACATATCGACAACATATGCGTACACATCGGGTAAGGATGTGTAGACACCCCTTCATGGATTTGTACATATAGACACACTGATACCCCACCATATTTTAACCGATGTGTAGATATTATATGTAGATATCCAGAATCTAGGCGTAATCATATGTGGACATCCATGTTTCGAAGTCTAGACACTGGACACTATTCATAAAATATGTGGACATCGGGCTATAAATATGTGGACATCAACTATAAAATGTGGACATCAGGCTATAAATGTGTAGACATCGGGCTATAAAGGGTACCTTGGGTATTAGGTAAAGTCAATCACACTTTTGAAAGATATTGGGGATGAGTCACACTTTTGGAAGAAATGCACATTTTAGTCACGGTTTTGTGTATTTCCTCTGAAGTAAATCACTTAAATAAACGTTGATATCGAGATCAACATAAGCCTCCGGACTTTGGACGCCAAGTCGGAAAAACAGTAAAGTCATTATATATACTTGTGTGGCCAAAGTATAACTTGCTAGAAATAGATTGTTCTGATCAAACAATTATTTTGGAAGAAACATAGTTTGGGAATTATGGTACGTCTCGATAAATAAATCGACGATATTGCACCATAAAGCAATTGCTCTCAAATGCGCGCGCATCTAAAAGGAATAGTATCAAGTCGACAAAGAATACAAATTCTGGAGGGAGCTTATAATTGCATCATCGAGGGAAATGGGCTTAAAGCCTACATCTACCGAATTGTATTAAGGGAAACCCAACCTAGTTGACTGGAGATCCCAAGATCTAGGTTCAACGGGACAACAGAAATTAAGAACGATTCACACTTGAAGCACTAGGGAACATAACTCTAGATATGTTTCTACCCATTCTTATGATGAAACAGTGCATCCTGTCGCGTAGTTAAGGATAAACATTGCTTTTAATGATTCCTAAGATTTGAAATTCCAAATAGGGTATGGCAGGATACTCTTAATAGGAAATCACCTATGTGAAGTGAGAAGTGTGGCCGCTTCCGTGAGAACCTTTGATAGGCTTGGTTCATCTAAAAGCGCTTCATGAATTCCGGGAATTGTTCAGGGCCGAAATGAACACAACCATGAGAACCAACTTGGTGAGGAAATAATTGTGTGATAGTTATTGTCTTGGTTTACAATAAACACTAACAGTTCAAAGCCTTTGGCACACTGACCCAGTAGTAAGCCCGATAGCTATTCACTAAGAAAGGTTCAAGGCAAAAGCTACCTATCCCCATGCAATTTATTTCCGTTTGAACTCTCTTTAGTGTCTGTCTACATTATAGATGCATTTAGTCAACGATTTTCATTCATGTGGGATTGTTGGAAAATTGTTATTGACCTAATAATTTTCGTGTGAATAGAAAATCCTTTGTATTTTGGATTTGTAAATGGGTTGTATACATATGATTTGGACCTTATAGTGTTTGGTCCAATTAGGAAAAGTTAGTTACTGTGAAACTAAGAGAAACCTAATATATACCTATTCGTATACAGACACAACCCTTTACGAATTCAAATTGAGATTTGAATTTAACAACCCTTCATGAAACAACACAACGATTCGGCGAAGAAGTGCCATTAGCATCTATATATACCCTGCACAATTAGGTTAGAAATTAATCAGAAAACTAGTTTTCATTTTATTGCATTCACTAGAAATCATTGATTTAGTTTGTGTTAAAGAGAGAGTTCATCACTTCAAGTTTGGTTCGCCGTTCTCGAAGTTTGGAGTGCTACTACATCGAGAAAGTTGTTGTATCCTGGGAGACAGACATCGATAATCCGTAAGCAACAGTGCGGGGTGAATCTATCTTAAGGCTAGAGGATATAATCCTTGCCCCGACTTTGGTTTAATCTAATTAGGTTTGCATCCTTCTTCTCTCTTCTAATTCTTATAGCAGTTTATACACAAGATTGCCAACAATGGATTATTCCTGTAACCTATCTCCCTACTATTTCTAACCTTGTCATCCATCAATTATATAGATGATGAATTTTGGGTGCCGAAATATCCAACTCAAAAAAATTAATATCATGTCCACCGAAATTAGTTTCATTGGCTTTTCGCCATTTCAGTGCTCTAGCGAAAATGTCAGCATGTCAAAAGAAGATTGGATTTCTCAAACAAAATAAGATAGCCAGAAACTTGTGATGCATAATCTAGATACTGTATCGTTTGAGCATCTAGGCAATACAGCGGTACGACACATTCACAGTACACAAGAAAGCATCTAAAACACCACACACAATACAATAGCTCCAAAACTACATATGTATACAGCAAAATTTTCATTCCCCGTATGCACTATCTATTTTTCTAGCTACCATAAAAGAGATGAAGCTAAATTATAAGTTGTAGGGGCTCTACCAGTAGCCAAGTTAATATCGATAAAGCAGTGGCAGTAAATAGAAGAGCGGCAATACGAGTATTTCTGGCTATCTTTGGGAAGTTTTTGCGGGTACATATCGTAACAACAGCTGCTGTGAATGCAAAATTCACAGCTAAAAGGAAGCTATGAAATACATAAGCTTGATGATCACCAAACAGTACGGTCGGTATCAGGACCCCGCCGCCGATCTCTTTATAGGGTAGTTGGACTAGAATCATAGCTATAACAAAAGCCGAACCAAAAATGACTTCCTCAATCTTGTTTCGACTCTTTAATCTTCTGAAGATTAGCAGCATGGTGGAAAATAAACTCACGTAAACCGGCCAGCTGATCAAATTCACTTCACCTCCTATTCGATTTGATCATCGAAACACTAGAATGGTTACTAGACTACCTCAGAGCCACGAGGAAATTTATGTACTCAGTAAACGGTAAGAGCCAATTCTCATTTTCATTTAAAGGTGCTAAGTCATAATTGAGAATGCCAAGTTTACGCGTTGCTTACGCACATTGCCATGCTTGCACTTCGTGTCCCGATCATAGCATATAATCATCCAATTGCCGGGTCAAATCATAATTGAGAATGCCAAGTTTACGCGTTGCTTGAAGTATGAAAGCTTCTATTCCATCTGTTTCATAGAATTGGTGATTTTTTCTCTATTTTGAATGAATATGATAATTTAATTATCAATTCCGATCGATCTAATTAATGGAGATTTCGAAAAAGTTTGATCTGGTAATTTATTCGAATGATTGTATTTGAAGGAAATTTGTGGTCAATTCTATCAATTATTTCAAGATCAATGTTAATTTCATGAAATTGTAATTTCAAAAAAACTGATTTGAAATTTTCTGCACAAACATTGTAATGGACAGATGCATCATGCATATTTCTCATCCTATAAAAGGTCTCCCTTTGGTCGGCCGATTAAAATTAATTTCTAACATATAAACAAACCGTCGACACTTAAATAATATTTTATTTGTGGAACTTCGTTGATATTTTCAAACGTACCTATTGAACAGGTCTTTCGCGCCATTGAGATAAGATTTTTCGAATGCACGATTTGGTGATCAGATAGTGCATTACGTTGCTATATGCTTTTTGTGTTCATCAGCGAATACTCCACTGTTTAAAGGTATCATCTGGTAATCTATTTTAATTGTTCGTGCTAATTTCATTACTGTAGATATGAATCACTTAATTAAGCCGGCCAAGTTTAATCTCTACATATATAATTTACCTCTGAAAGCTAGCTGGATCTAAGTCATTTGTCAAGAGAAAAAAAAGAAAAACTCTGAAATTTGAACGATGCTACATAGTTAGCTGTGTTAGCCTGCGTTTTGAAATGATCAGTCAGTACTAAATTCATAACCTTGATTTTTTCTTAATTAATATTGATAATAATTTCAGAATAATCTCCTAAGTTCCTAAGAAACGCAACATAAAAATGTAAGCTAAAGCTCCTACGACAACATAGAAAATTTCAGAATAATCGCAAAATGCCGTGCCGTCAATTTCTCCTTTGGCAAGGGTGCAACTGCATCCCCATGGGTGGCTTCTCCTCTGTGCCCATGACAGTCAAGCAAACAACCCAAACTTTGACATTGGAGTCTTGGACAACTACCGACCAATCATGATTCTGGTCTAAACCTTCTACCCTTTTAATTAACAAAGAGAGGAATAGGTAAAACTAGTATTAACAGAAATATATATTTTTTATTTAAATCTTTCTTCCTCCCTAAGGAAGAATCTGCACGCGCGTCCGCACGTCTCAAGTACAATGGATGTGCGGCATGTGGAGATTAGACTTTTTGTATGCTTACGTAATTTTAGGAATCTACTCATGCGTAACGTAACACAAAGATACTGTTCTATAAAGAAAATAGAGATCGTCTCCTTAATTCTCTTCCCTCATCTTATCAAAGAGAAAGCTCCTTCTGCTGTTTTAAGAAAACCGATCAAATACAGATAATAGAAAGAAGAAATAAATTCAGCAGCTTAGTTAACTAGATGATCAATTAAGCCATGGATTTCGTTCCGTTTCCAATTTCTCCGTCTATTTGTTCATCCCAAACCACGGTCCTCCGGATTCACTAGTAGCTACCTACAACTAGCTAGCTAGCTAGCTAGCCTGTTAAAATTCTTTTTTTTTTTTTGCCGAGAGCTAGCCTGTTGATTCAACAGTTTGCTCTATTGATCAAATCCGGTAACGATGTCAGTTAGTAGCAATCATGCTGCTGGTGGAGATCCATCAGCTTCACCCTACTTGCACCTTTCATCCCCTACTGAGTCATCATCCCAATCTTCTCCATCTCCATTTTCAGGCCCCATCCCTGAGATGCCTAGGGTCAAGACAGATTCTAAGCATAACAGCCAGAACCAACAGGAAAGGGTTCCTTTTCGAGACTGTGAAATTGGGAAGATGACTATGTCTGTTCTTGCTCCTGCGACCACTATTCTGGCATGTATGAAAGTCTGGACGCACTCTTCACCAGTAGCTGCTATACCGTTGCTTTTCATGTGCTATGGCTCTCTAGCAATAATTGTTGGAGTGGCCATGTCGCGTTATTTTCCATCAGTTGCCAGATTAATAGAAGAAGTGGGAGTTATATTAGTTTTTGGATCGTTCACATGGTCCATGAGCTCTTTGTTTTATCCCTCGATTTATCTAATGATGATACCAATATTGTGTTTCCCCATTCTCCTCGTAGCCTTGGTAGTGCTCCGCTATGTTGATTCCAATCCTAGAGGTCGTGCTGGTTTTGGGCATCAACGATGCAAATGCACCACTATGATTTGATATTGCATTTAAGACGCCTTTTTATATATCTTGTTATTACGCGAGGCTTCTTTATTTGGTGAGAATAAACAATGTCTCCACTATCTTTGTTTAGGGGATTCATGCTCATATATGACGCATGTTAATTATTTGTATGAATATGTATTGAACAGAAGGAAATTGTAACACTGATACCGTTCAAATATAGTTTAGCCAGATCGTTTCTTCTGCTGCTGCAAGACTTCTTCTAATCCTTCTCTGCTTCTCTCCTCGATTAACTCATTCAACTTATATCATATAGTATAAAAGGCCAACTGAAAGACCAACCACGCCAATTGAAAAACAAAGAGAAAGTCCATGCCATATCCCTGGCACTGAGAAAATGTCAGCATGTCAAAACAAGATTGAATTTCTCAATTTACTGTCCAAATCGTTTGTCCATCAAGGCGATATAT